>NQWY01033949.1:0-41836 GCA_019425655.1 Rhizophagus prolifer | reverse complement strand
ATATCACCTTATTGCCGCTGGTAAACAAGACCTCATGCTGGCAGGTGGCGGCGAAGAAGAGCATTGGTCGCAAACGGCAATATTCGATGCGATGGGCGCCTTATGCTCTAAATATAACGATGCACCAGAAACGGCTTCACGCCCATATTCAAAAGATAACGATGGCTTTGTTATTGCTGGCGGCGGTGGCATGGTGGTTTTAGAGTCTTTAAGCCATGCCCAAAAACGTGGAGCAAAAATTTTGGCAGAAGTGGTTGGGTACGCTGCCAATAGTGACGGTGTCGATATGGTGGCTCCAAGCGGTGAAGGCGCGACTCGTTGCATTAAACTGGCACTCGCAGAAGCCAAGCAAAACGGCTCTGACATCATCGACTATATCAACACGCATGGGACTTCAACGCCGGCAGGCGACATTCCCGAACTATTGGCCATAGAGCGAGCTTTTGGCAGTGAAAAAGTACCGCCGCTCAGTTCAACCAAGTCGATGACTGGGCATAGCTTGGGGGCAGCAGGCGTACACGAAGCCATTTATTCTATTTTAATGCTGCAAAATAACTTTATCGCGCCGAGTATTAATATTACCGAACTGCGCGAAGAAGCTAAAAAGTTCGATATTGTTCAAACAAGCCGAGAAACCGAACTCAAAACAGTCATGAGTAATAGCTTTGGTTTTGGTGGGGTAAATACCTGTCTGGTTTTTAGAAAATGGGAAGGGTAGTTTAAATACGAAATATATAGGCTTTAGAAAAGAATAAATTTAAAAAATTAAGAAAAGCGTAATGGATTACGCTTTTTCTCTTATAAGACATAGTTTAAGCAGCTTGAATGGCTTCACCACAAAAAGAAACCGTTTCTTGTTTATGCTGGTGTAAGTACCAGAACTGATCCGCAACTGTTTCTGGATGTACCGTGTAGGTTTTATCCTTCGCTTCAGGGGTTCCATCCACAAAGCCATTTACAATCACTTGGCTCACATAAACATTTGAGTCAGCAAGACTATGAGCAAGCAAATTGGTGGCTTTATATTGAGCGGCAGCAGTAGTTGCTAATGATGAATATTCTTTGGCAACCAAGTCGATACCCACTGCATCGAAAGCAAAAATTCCGTTTGTCGATAAAATGCTACCGTGGTTCTTTTCTAAATCACCTAAGCAAGCTTGTACCGTCGCAATATAGCTCGAAACACGAATATGAAAGCTTTTAGTAAGCTCTAGTGGAGGGGTTTTTAAGATATTGCCTTCAATATCATGGAAAGCATTCCAATGAATATTTTTAATCTCTCCTAATTGATCTTTAATACGTTGAATAAGGTTTGGTATATCTTCAAGAACCGCTAAATCACATGTAAAAGCGTAAGCTTCAATACCTTGTGCTTTAAGTTCTAAAATGGCTTTTTCGAGTTTTTTAGCATTACGTGCTACTAAACCGATTTTATAGCCTTCTTTACCAAACTTATGTGCTACGGCTTTGGAAATACCTGTTCCATAACCAAAAATTATAATATTGTTGTTCATTATAAAGTTCCAAAAAACCAATCATTTGGTTAGAAATAATTTATAATATGTTTTTATAATGTATTCAAGCGAAAAAATTAAATCTAAAAATAATGCAGAAAGAACAAGACAAAAATATGAAAAACATTAATTAAGTCAGTTGGTTTTGAATGGTCTGGATGGGATACTTATTTAGAAAATAAAAGGATGAAAAATTTATCTTTTTTCACTATAGCTAAAAGTAAGGTTAAGAATATTGTGAGTGTAGGTGTTTGTAAATGAGGATTATTTTCTTATATTTTTTATTGGTTTTTCCTAGCCTTTCTTTTGCTAATACTGTGAATGAGTTTTTTTCAAAGTTTCAAGCAAGGAATCATTATTATATTTATAAAGATAAACCAGAGAAATGGATCTATGAGTGTACTGTGGAGGCGAATAAGAAAGAAAGCTCTACGAATATTAATTCTGTAAGTTTTGATCAAAAGAATCAGTCCATTAAATTCTCATTTGATACCCCTGATCAACCATTTTATAAAGTAACTAAAATTTTGAAAATTAAACCTAATGAGTATGAGGTGTATTTCCAAGATAAGAATATGGGAAGTAATTTTAACTTTGAGGTTATTTTAAAAAGTAATGGTATTTCAGAATGGATTTTTCATACACCTAATGAAGATACAGAAAACTTCATCGATAGAAGCTTTACCTTAGTGAGTTTCAATGAATCTCCAAAGTTTAATATAACGAACAAGTGTAAATAGCAGGAATGAAAAGTAGAGTTCTCTTGTGGTCTAAGCGCAAGAGATTCTACATAGACAAATCATACTTCACTGGCGTTAGATTCTTTTTATAGTCGGGTGCCTAATTGCTCAAAACAGTTAATGATTTGGTAAAATAAACCGAAAAAAACAAATAAAGTGGAATTTAAATATAACTAATTATGGTTAAATGGGAATAATTTCTTTTAAATTTGTCTAATGGCGTAAAAATTCCCAAAAATATTAAAAATTAGCTTTTCTTAGAAAAACAATCCCGCAGGGTGCTGGCTAAACTATATCTCAAGGGTGTGATAGGGATCGAAAAGAGTAGCATGCACCAAAACGTATAACGTTAGTGTGTACTCACCCAAAAGGTCTCGATTCGGCTTAGGACGCTATAGATCAAAAGTTTATAGGCATAAGGTTCTAACTTACAAAGTTATAATTGTTGAAGTAAACCATAGATGTTTTCCCTTGACACCCTAAAAAATTCTCTATAATAAAAATAATACTTTACAAGAATATAATTTAATGAATAAGCCTTATCTTTCTGCTTTACCTAGCGACAGTCAAATCTCATCTCAATTGAACAATGCTTACTTCCACGACTCGTGGAGTATTGTGCTTGGTCAGCCCGACCTGAACGTATTTCAACAACTTATTAAGCTATTTCAACACACTCCAGCGTGGATAGAGTGGAGCATGAATATGCGTAATAAAATTACTTCAAAAATTGGGCTTAAAGACTTAGGAAGTTTCAAGCAAATTGATTCAAATAAAAAAGAAAATGAGTATGTTGCAGGCGACCGAATTGGAATTTTTACCTTAAGGCAACGTACCAAAAATGAGTTGGTGATTGGAGACGATGACAAGCACTTAAATGTGACTTTATCTGTTTATAAGAATGAAAAGACTCAAGTACTCACCATAACTACAGTGGTACATATTAAAAATTGGCTTGGAAGACTCTACATGGTTCCTGTGATTCCTGCCCACCGAAAAATAGTGCCAGCAACTTTACAAATATTGGGTTAAAGCATTATTTTTATTTACGATGTTGTCGCCTGAAATCACCTATATAATATCTCTATGATCATAATTGCGAGCTGTATAAAATGGAGAATAAAAACCAGTGTCGCCAATGCGCCGTATGCGGAAAAAATTTCCCGTTAAAAGATCTGGTTTCGGGTGAAGTCATTCGGAATGTGATTAGTGAGGAAATTATTCAAGATCATCCGGATTGGTCTTTCTCAAGCTTTATTTGTCGAGCAGATCTGGCAGATTATCGAATTAAATACGTTCAATCACTATTACGTTCCGAAAAAGGCGAGTTAACTAATTTAGAAAACGAAGTGATTGGTAGCATGCAACGCCATGAGCTGATTAGCCGAGATACCGAATCCGACTTTGATCAAAAATGGACGTTTGGGGAAAAACTGGCAGATAAGATCGCGACATTTGGTGGTAGTTGGGCTTTCCTGATTTGCTTTGCTATCTTTTTAATAGGCTGGATTATTCTAAATACGGTCGTGATGGTGGTACGTCCTGTCGACCCTTATCCATTTATTTTGCTTAATCTGGTTTTGTCTTGTTTAGCGGCAATTCAAGCACCTATTATTATGATGAGTCAAAACCGTCAAGAAGCCAAAGACCGTTTGCGTTCTCAACATGACTATCAAATTAATTTAAAAGCCGAGCTTGAGATTCGCCATTTGCATGAAAAAATGGACCATCTTTTATCGCATCAGTGGGAAAGGCTTGCACATATTCAAGAAATTCAGCTCGATCTTTTAGCTGAAATGAATAAAAAGCGATAAAGATTTTTCGAGTTTCACGTGGAACATGATGAAAGCTTATAGATTGTTTTGCGGTAGGTCTGAAATTTCTTTATGATTTGCCGCCATGCTCCATTGCTGTTTCTACGACCATGCCTTTGAACGACAATTTTGTTTACGCTCCACCACAAGATCCGCTTTCAATTTTATTTGAAGACGACGATTTGATTGTAGTTGATAAACCTGCGGGATTGTTGTCTGTGATGGGTCGCTTACCTGAGCATCATGACAGTGCTTATTTAAGGGTGCTAGAAAAGTTCCCTTTGGCTAAAGTGACGCATCGTTTAGATATGGCGACGTCGGGCTTACTTATGTTTGCCAAGCACCGTGATGCAGAAGTCGCGGTAAGTAAGATGTTTCAGGCCAGAACAGTCAAAAAACATTATATTGCGTTGGTGCAAGGCCAAGTCACAGAAGAGGGCAGTGTTGAAGTTCCGCTCATTACTGACTGGGAAAATCGTCCAAGACAAATTGTACATTTTGAACTAGGCAAACATGCTAAAACCTTGTTTCAGCCTCTCACCTATGATGAAAAAACAGATCAAACGCGAGTGTTACTTGAACCAGTCACAGGGCGTTCACATCAGCTCCGTGTGCACATGATGCACATTGGACACCCGATTATGGGTGACAAGTTATATCATCCTGAACCTAAACGTTTTCATTTAAACCGTATGGCTTTACATGCTGCTTATCTGGCTTTTCAGCATCCATTCAAAGGCACGGATGTAGTCATTCAATCCCAAGTACCTTTTTAAAATTTACATACAATTAAAAATTCAATTTGATGCAATTGGGAACGGAATATATACCCAAACTGCAATAAAAGTCGGGTATTCTAAGTCCGAATAATATTAATACTGCGACAACAACAAGGATCACTTTATGACTCGTGACTACGAACAATTTCCAGATGACGATAACGGCAATGTACTTTGGCAAATGGCTGAAGATGGGGATGATTTAACCGAGCTGCATGAAATTGAATTTTCAATTGCATTTCAAGATCAAAAAAATGCAGAGCAATGTGCACTCTATTTACTTTACCAAGAACAAAAAGTTTCACTTTTCCAAGATGACTCTGTTGAGCCAAACGAGTGGGTGATCACCATCTTTGTTAACATGGAACCTGAGTATTCAGACATTGTTGACTTAGAGGAATGGTTTGCCAGCATCGCTGAAAAATTTCAGGGCGAATATGACGGATGGGGCTGTATGGCCTATGTCTTTGAGGAAGAAAGTGAAGAAGACGACCTCTTACAATAAGGTCTAAAAAGAGTAGGAGATACTCATGAACTTATCTCAAAAACAAATTGCGGTACGGTTTTTAGAATTTGCCGCAGCAGGCGAAGTTGATGAAGCCTACAGCAATTACACTGCGCCTAACTTCAAGCATCACAATCCTTATTATGCGGGTGATGCAACTTCGTTGAAGGAAGGAATGCGTGAAAGTGCGGCTGCAAATCCCAATAAAGTCTTTGATGTTCAGCATGTCATTGAAGATGGGACTTTAGTCGCTGTGCATTCGAAACTTGAAATGCAAATGAATGACAAACCTACCATTGTGGCTGTGGTTCATATTTGCCGTTTTGAAAATGGAAAAATTGCTGAGCTTTGGGATATCGGGCAAATGCAGCCCGAACAGCTTGTGAATGAAAATGGCATGTTCTAATAAAAAAGCCCGAAATAATTCGGGCTTTTTTATTTTATAGATGAATTAAAATTTCCACTGTGCCGAGATTGAGGCGTTTAGTGGCTCACCCGGTTGAATCCACAAATCGCTATAGCTTGAAACATAGTAAGTTTTATCAAACAGATTGTTTATATTCAGCTGATAACGTAAGCGGTCCGATGGGGCATAGTAAGCATTTAAGTTCACGAGGGTATAGCTTGGTAAATTAAAGCCATTATCAAGGTTATGTCCGCTACGTTCGCCCACATAAGTAAGGTTGGCACCTACACCTGCTTTTGTTGAGCCTTCTTGTAGAAACTCATAATTGGTACTTACAGCACCTTGGTGTTTTGGCACATTGCTCAGACGAGCGCCTTTTGGCAAGTCTTGGTCTTTTTCAATTTGAGCATCGGTATAACTATAGTTGGCATTGACGAACCAGCGGTCAGTGATTTGACTATTTAAGTCAAACTCAATTCCTTTACTGCTTACTTCGCCTGCTGCGGTTTGAAAGTTACTGTCAATTGGGTCAGTTGTGAGTACATTTCGTTTTTTCATTTTAAACAAAGCGAGACTCAGCACACTTTGGTCATTCACTTTATATTTGGTGCCGACCTCGTAGCTTTCGCCTTTTTCAGGAGCAAAAGTCTGTCCATTTCGATTCATACCACTATTCATGGCAAATGAGCGGCCATAGTTTGTATAAAACGCCCATTGCTCAGAGGCTTTGAAATTTACTCCGAAACGCGGACTATTTTGATGAAGTGTCTGGTTGCTTTCAGTCTGCGTCAGATGATTTTTAAAGTCTTGCTCGACCTGATCAAAACGGTTACCAAATAGCACACTCCATTGATCATTAAAGAAGATCTGGTCTTGAATATTGAGTGCAAAGTAACGCTGCTGTTCTTTGGTATTGGTAAACGGAGCTAAGTTCGGTACATATTTGCCATATTCAGGTTGGTAAATATCAATTGTGTTTGGCATGCCAGCACTGTGATTACGACGAAGCTGGTTTTGTTTATAGTCGAGTTGACCAAGCTCGGTTGAAAGTAAAATTTCATGGCGAGCCCACGAAGTATCAACCTTGCCAAGTACCTCTGTCTGAGCCAGCACGTCTTCACTTGTATAATCACGATAGCGACGTTGACGTTCTAAAGTACGGCCATCGGCTTGTATACGCCGTGGTTCGGTTGCAAAGCCGACCATTTTGGCGTCTTTATAACTGACAGCACTATTTAGTTTCCAGTCAGGGTTAAATTCATGACTCAGACGTAATTGGTAAAAGTAATCTTTTATTTTCAAATCGCCGTCGTCAGGTTCACCTGTAAAGGTTTTCGGGTCCATCACAAACTGGTGATTGACGGTGCTTACACCACGGTCAAAGGTTCCTTTGTGCTCAGTAAATTCACTATCAAAGTCGAGTTGCGTTTGGTCTGAAATTTTCCATGTGAGCTGCGGTGAAAAGAACCAGCGTTCACTACTGACATGATCACGGAAGCTTTGATTATCTTCGTGAGCCACGGCTACACGATAGGCCAGTTCATCGTTAATAGGCGCCGTGTGTTCCAGACTAATTCGATATTGTTCTTGGGTATTGGCACGTAGGTTAACTTCACTTTCGCTTTCCCACTGTGGTTTTTTACTGTTGAGGTTAAGCAAACCACCTGTTTCGCCGCGACCATATAAAGCCGCCATAGGCCCTTTTAAAAACTCTAAAGATTCAATATTTACGACATCTTTAGGAGCGCTAATCCCTCGGTTGACACTCAAGCCGTTACGGATCATAGAGGCACCTAAATTGGGGTCGGTACTAAAACCACGGAAAGAGTAGTTATCCCAAAAGCCGCCACCAAAACTGTTTTGATGAAAAACCCCACTCACTAAGCTTAATGCGTCATCAATCCGTTGAACGTCTTGTTGTTCCATCATTTGTTTCGAAACATACGCACGATTAAAAGGGACATCTAAAACATCGTGAGAAAATTTAGTCGCCGAGCTATTTTGGCTCACACCTTCTTGGGTACTTTCAGCCTGAACGCGTATGGTCTCAAGTACTGTTGAGGTTTCGTCTCCCCAAGAGAATGTTGATATAAAAGATAACCCTAACGAAGACAACAATCCTAATTTGTGTTGCATAAATAATCAGCCATGAAAGACAAAAGAACTATAATGTAATAGTATAACGTTACATTATTTTATTTATTACCGCTATGCCTATAGAAAAAAATATTGAACGTTTACAGTCGATTGATGCATTGCGTGGTTTGGTGATCATCATTATGTTGCTCGACCATGTAAGAGAAACTTTCTATTTACATAAACAGGTTACTGATCCAATGGACGTAACAGTAACAGAACCAGCATTATTTGGTAGTCGATTATTGGCACATATTTGCGCTCCGGTTTTTGTACTTTTAACGGGTATTTCTGCATTTTTATTTCAATCAAAAAAACAAGACTTACAGCAAACACGTGCTTTTCTTTTAAAACGCGGTTTATTTTTAATTGTATTAGAGCTTACCCTTGTGAATTTTGCATGGACAGCAACTTTTCCACCTGAAGTCATTTATTTACAGGTGATTTGGGCGATAGGTATTAGCATGGTGGTGCTAGCGTGCTGTGTAAGTTTGCCTTTGCCAGTTCTTGCTGGTGTAGCTTTGGTCATTATTTTTGGGCATAACCTGCTAGATTCTGTGCACTTCTCACAAGGTATCCTACAGAATATATGGTTCGTTTTACACGAACGTGGCTGGCTTGAGTTTGCAGGTATTAAGCTTCGTACAAGTTACCCTGTTTTACCTTGGATTGGGGTAATTTTATTAGGCTACGTTTTAGGCCAGTTCTTTAGTTCAAAATATACAGCAAAGCAAAGAGGCCGTGCTTTACTCAGCCTTGGTTTAGCAAGTATTGGGCTATTTGTTTTATTGCGTTTAATCAACGTCTATGGTGACCAGCCGTGGCAGCATTTTGAGTCATTACAACTGAGCCTTATGAGCTTTTTTAACCTCACCAAGTATCCACCGTCTTTGTTATTTATTTTGCTAAATGTTGGAATTGGCTTGATTATGCTCGTTGCTTTTGAACGTATGCAGCAATACTCATTTTTAAAACCATTGGTCGTGTTTGGTTCGGTGCCGATGTTCTTTTATTTATTACACTTATATGTGCTGAAACTCATGTATGTGTTTGCACTCAGTGTGTGGGGAACCAACTACGGAAGTTATTTGTCGGTCAGCCATGTGTGGATGCTGTGGTTAATCACAATTATGCTGTCTTTTGCACTCTATCCAGCAGTTAAATGGTTCTCGAAATTTAAGCATCAAAATAAACACATTTCGATTTTAAAATATTTCTAATGTTCTAAACCTGAGTAAAGCGAGTTTAGAGAGAACTCGCTTTACTTACTCACATCTAGATATAGAGTTTCTTTCACTTCTTCCATGACCACATAACTATGTGACGATGCCGAAGCGGGAAGTTTCTTTAAAAGATCTCCCAATAAGCGGCGGTATGCGCTCATTTCTTTTAAGCGAGCTTTTACAAGGTAGTCAAACTCACCTGAAATAAGGTGACATTCGAGTACTTCCGGAATTTCGACTAAGTCTCTGGCCACTTGGTCAAATACATCACCAGATTTGGCAGATAACTTAATTTCTAAAAAGACAAGCAAGTTACGGTCTACGTAGGCTGGGTTTAGCCGAGCGTAATAACCCATGATAATGCCATCGCGTTCGAGACGCTTTACACGCTCTGAACAGGGGGTGGTAGAGAGGTTGACTCTCGATGCCAATTCACTAATCGCAATTCGTCCTTCACGCTGCAAAATGTCCAGAATCATGCGATCTATACGATCTAGGGGGCGCATAGATATTTCCTCTTTTTTTAAAATTCTCGTGAGAAAAACATAAATTTACCTAGATTATAGCCTGAAAAACAGTGAAATAAACTATTGAAGCAGAAATATACTAGTGAAATAAACTGGTGTGCGTGAGGGAATGGAAATGCGCGTAATTGTTTTAGGTAGCGGCGTTATTGGAGTGGCAAGTGCCTATTATCTAGCTCAACAAGGAGCTGAGGTCACTGTTCTTGATCGCCAGTCAGGTCCTGCTGAAGAAACAAGTTTTGGTAATGCAGGTCAAATTTCGCCTGGGTATTCGACTCCTTGGGCAGCACCAGGAATTCCTTTTAAAGCTGTGAAATGGATGTTCCAACACCATGCACCGCTTGCGATTAATTTAGATGGCAGCATGTGGCAATTACAGTGGATGGCGCAAATGCTAAAAAACTGTAATCCACAAAGCTATGCTGTAAACAAAGAACGTATGATGCGCGTGGCTGAATACAGCCGTGACTGCTTACGTGAACTTAGAAAAGATACGGGCATTAACTACGAAAACCGTGCGAAGGGTACTTTGCAGTTATTCCGTAAAGAAGCACAAATGGAAGCGGTTCAACGCGATATTAGCGTGCTACAAGAGTGCGGCGTAAGCTACGAATTATTAAATGGTAACGAACTTGGTCGTGTAGAACCAGCATTGGCAAATGCACAAGATAAACTCGTTGGTGGTTTACATTTACCAAATGACGAAACAGGCGATTGTTATTTATTTACCAATGCTTTAGCTCAAATTGCTAAAGAGTTGGGTGTTAACTTCCAGTTTAATCAGAACGTAGAAAAATTGATTGTTGAAGGCGATCAAATTAAGGGCGTTCAGGTCAATGGTAAGGTCTTAACCGCAGATCGTTATGTTTTAGCGTTTGGTAGCTATTCACGTGATTTCTTGAAACCACTTGATCTACAGTTGCCTGTATATCCTGTGAAAGGTTATTCGTTGACGATTCCAATTGTTGACCCAGCTTTTGCTCCGCAATCTACGGTGCTTGATGAAACCTACAAAATTGCGATTACGCGTTTCGACCAACGTATTCGCGTAGGTGGTATGGCTGAGTTAAGTGGTTTCAATTTAGGTCTGAACGAAGACCGCCGTGCAACCTTGCAAATGGTGACTCAGGACTTGTTCCCGGGTGGTGATATGGCACAGGCGTCTTTCTGGACGGGTCTACGTCCAATGACTCCAGACAGTACCCCAATTATTGGCGCGACTCGCTTTAAAAATCTGTTCTTGAATACAGGTCACGGTACTTTAGGCTGGACCATGGCATGTGGTTCTGGAAAATTAATCAGTGACATCGTATTGAATCATAAGACTGATATCAGTACCGATGGCCTTTCAATTCAGCGTTATTCACACGCACATGCTGCATAACGGACGTTAGGAAAGTAAATCATGCCTCGTCCTATTACCGCAGTCATCCACCGTCAAGCCTTACAAAATAACTTGGCGGTGGTACGCAAGGCCATGCCAAACAGTAAGGTCTTTGCCGTTGTAAAAGCCAATGCTTATGGACACGGCATTGAACGTGTTTATGAAGCATTTAAAGCAGCAGATGGCTTTGCCTTACTTGATCTTGATGAAGCAAAACGAATTCGTGCTCTAGGTTGGACAGGTCCAATTTTATTGCTCGAAGGGATTTTTTCTCCTCAAGATTTATTTGATTGTGTGCAGTATCAACTCAGTTTCACCATTCATAGTGAAGCGCAAATCGAGTGGGTGGAAAAGCATCCTTATCCAGCTCAATTTGATGTTTGCCTAAAAATGAACAGTGGTATGAACCGTCTTGGTTTTAAACCACAGCACTATGTTCAGGCTTGGGAACGTTTAAACAACTTGGCGAACGTATCCAAGATTACGCACATGATGCATTTTTCAGATGCAGATGGTGATCGTTTCGGCCAGCAAGGTATTGATTATCAAATCAATGCTTTTGAAGAAATTGTAAAAGATTTACCGGGTGAAAGATCGGTAAGTAATAGTGCGGCAATTCTGCGTTATCAAGACCAGCTCAAATCAGATTATGCCCGTAGCGGCATCATGCTCTATGGCAGCTCGCCAGATTACCCGACCCATAGTATTGCGGATTGGGGCTTACAACCGACCATGAGCTTACGCAGTGAAATTATTTCCGTTCAGCATTTAGAACCGAATGAAAGCGTCGGTTATGGCTCAAACTTTGTGGCAGAGCAACCCATGACGATTGGGATTGTGGCTTGCGGCTATGCCGATGGTTATCAACGTATTTCACCAACAGGTACGCCTGTTTTAGTGGACTCAGTACGCACTCGCACAATTGGCCGTGTCAGCATGGATATGTTGGCAGTCGATTTAACGGGCATTGAGAGCGCCAAAGTCGGCAGTGAAGTTGTACTTTGGGGCCAATCAAGTACAGGCGTCGTTTTACCTATTGATGATGTCGCAGTTTCATCCGGTACGGTGGGTTATGAACTGATGTGTGCTGTCACTGCCCGTGTTCAATTTATTAATCAGGTATAAGGAAATCCGAATGTCTAATTCAGATATACAAAAGATTAACACTAACGAAGTCATGAGCGCCGTGACTGTTTTTAACAAAGTGGTTTATTTGTCAGGTCAGGTACCTAAAAATACCGAGCAAGACGTGGCAGGCCAAACTCGTGAAATTCTTGCAACGATTGATGAACTTTTGGCACTTGCTGATACCGATAAATCTCGTTTGCTTTCTGCGCAGCTCTATTTAAAAAATCTTTCTGACTTTTCAACCGTAAATGCAATTTGGGTTGACTGGTTAAAAGGGTGTGTTGCGCCATCGCGTGCCACAATTCAGGCCGATTTGGTCAATCCAAATTGGTTAATTGAAATTGCCGTGACGGCAGCACAAAAGTAATTCGTTTTTACT
The DNA here is from genome assembly GCA_019425655.1 of Rhizophagus prolifer. Lineage (NCBI taxonomy): Eukaryota > Fungi > Glomeromycota > Glomeromycetes > Glomerales > Glomeraceae > Rhizophagus > Rhizophagus prolifer. The sequence goes on along the minus strand of NQWY01033949.1, from coordinate 29,304 downwards.
CCAAAATGATGATGTATCTAACAGAAGGAAGATAGATACGGTTTATCCAGTCATTTTTTGGTGAACAGATTCAGTGACCTATGGCACACGGTTCGATTTTCGCCATAGGTTGCTGATCTTAACAAAGGAATTCAAAAAGGAATTTTAATATGACAACGGCTCGTCATTCAGATGCAGAAAATTCTCCTGATCATCTGCAACGAAAACTGTCTAACCGTCATTTACAACTGATTGCTATTGGCGGTGCAATTGGAACCGGCCTATTTATGGGCTCGGGTAAAACAATCTCCCTCGCAGGTCCTTCAATTCTTTTAATCTATATGATTATTGGAGGAATGTTCTTTTTCTTAATGCGTGCAATGGGCGAGTTGCTCCTTGCAAATCTGCATTACAAATCTTTTGTTGATATGGCTCATGACTTGATTGGTCCTTGGGCCGGTTACTATTTGGGTTGGACCTATTGGTTAGGTTGGGTGCTGGTTGGTATTGCGGACCTTTCAGCGGTCATTAACTATTTGAGCTTCTGGCTACCCGATGGCACGAGCTTTTCGCCAACGCAACAAGCCATGATTAGTGCAGGTTGTGTAATGTTTGTTATGGGTCTTAACCTACTGACTGTACGCCTATTTGGTGAAATTGAATTTTGGTTTGCACTCATTAAGATTTTGGCCATTATTGGCCTGATCGGAGTGGGTGGCTATATGATTTTCAGTCATTTCCAAGCTCCGCAAGGCGCTGTTGCAAGCATTAGCAATGTTTGGTCACATGGCGGTTTATTCCCGAAAGGTACAGAAGGCTTCTTGGCAGGATTCCAGATTGCCGTATTTGCCTTTGTCGGGGTTGAACTGGTCGGTACAACAGCTGCTGAAACCAAAGATCCACAGAAGAATTTACCGAAAGCAATTAACGCGATTCCTGTACGTATTATTTTGTTCTATGTACTAGCACTCTTTATTGTGATGTCAGTAACGCCTTGGGATCACATTCGTGCAGACAAAAGTCCGTTTGTTGAGTTGTTCTTAAATGCGGGTATTCCTGTTTCTGCCATCATCATGAACTTGGTGGTACTGTCTTCGGTGATGTCTTCAATGAACAGCGGTGTGTTTTCAACCAGCCGTATGCTGTTCGGTTTATCAAAAGACGGTCAGGCACCAGGTGCATTTGGGCGTTTATCAAAACGTGCAGTACCTTCAAATGGTTTGATTTTCTCATGTATTTTTATTATGGGTGGGGCAGTGCTTCAGTACTTTGTTCCAAACACCATGGAAGCATTTACTTTAGCAAGTTCACTGTGTGTGATTCTATTCATTAGTGTCTGGAGTCTCATTATGGTGTGCTATTTACGCTATCGTAAATTACGTCCTGAATTACATGAAAAATCGACTTTCAAAATGCCGGGTGGCGTTTGGATGAGTTATGTGGTTTTGGCATTTATGCTTTTTACTTTGGTTATCTTGGCGCTAGAGCCAGATACTTTAAAAGCTCTGTATGTCAGTCCAGTATGGCTAGTCATTTTAGGTGTTACCTATCATATGTTGTACAAACCACGTATGAAAAAGCTAGGACGAGAACTCGTTAACGATCATTAAGTTTTATTAAAAAGCCAATCAATCATGATTGGCTTTTTTTATTTTCATCAGTTTTTTTATCGGAATAATGTTGTTTATTTTTGAATCAATAGCACAGTTTAGAGGGGGGTAGAAAAGCGACATCTTGTATTACCGCATGCTACACTCCGGCTAATCTGGAGAATCCAGATATGTTAATTAAAATTGCCGTGAAGGCAGTACATAAATAATGTGACTTAAAAAACAGGACAAACGATTTATCAATTAAGGAAAAAATATACTTGAACATCTTGTCCTGAGGTATAGACTCAGCAACCCACGATATACGGTTCGTTTTTCTCCCTATAGGTTGCTGATTTTAAGTTAAGCAAAATATAAAAAGGACTTCTAATATGACAATGGTTCATCATCCCGATGAGGCAAGCTCCCCTGATCATTTACAACGGAAATTAAATAATCGCCACTTACAAATGATTGCAATTGGCGGTGCAATTGGAACGGGCCTATTCATGGGCTCGGGCAAAACCATCTCCCTCGCAGGTCCTTCAATCCTCGTGATTTACATGATAATTGGTGGCATGTTCTTTTTTCTGATGCGTGCATTAGGTGAACTACTGCTTGCCAACTTACATTACAAATCATTTGTCGATATGGCATATGATTTGATTGGACCATGGGCTGGCTATTATATAGGCTGGACTTATTGGTTAGGCTGGGTACTGGTCGGTATTGCTGACTTGTCTGCGGTCATTAACTATTTAAGTTTCTGGCTGCCTGAAGGTGCCAGTTTCTCACCCATGCAACAGGCCATGATTAGTACAGGCTGTGTACTATTCATTTTAGGGCTTAACCTTCTTACGGTGAAGTTGTTTGGTGAAGTTGAATTTTGGTTCGCACTCATTAAGATTTTGGCCATTATTGGCCTGATTGGAGTCGGTGGCTACATGCTCCTTACTCATTTTCAAGCTCCGCATGGTGAGGTTGTGAGTGTAAGTAATGTGTGGTCGCATGGCGGCATATTTCCAAAAGGCGTAAGCGGATTTTTGGCAGGCTTCCAGATCGCCGTATTTGCCTTTATTGGTGTTGAGCTGATTGGTACAACAGCTGCTGAAACGAAAGATCCAGAGAAAAATCTACCGAAGGCAATTAACGCGATTCCTGTACGTATTATTCTATTCTATGTGTTGGCACTCTTTGTGGTGATGTCAGTAACACCTTGGGATCACATTCGTGCAGATAAAAGTCCATTTGTTGAGTTGTTCTTAAATGCGGGTATTCCTGTTTCAGCCATCATCATGAACTTGGTGGTACTGTCTTCAGTGATGTCTTCAATGAACAGCGGTGTGTTTTCAACCAGTCGGATGCTGTTCGGTTTATCGAAAGATGGTCAGGCGCCAAGTGCATTGGGACGTTTATCAAAACGTGCTGTACCTTCAAATGGTTTGATTTTCTCATGTATTTTCATTATGGGTGGAGCAGTGCTTCAGTACTTTGTTCCAAACACCATGGAAGCATTTACTTTGGCAAGTTCACTCTGTGTGATTCTCTTTATTAGTGTATGGCTTCTGATCATGGCATGCTATTTACGTTACCGTAAGTTGAGTCCTGAGCTTCACGCAGCATCAACCTTTAAAATGCCGGGTGGGGTGTTGATGGCGTATGTTGTTATTGCATTTTTCTTGTTTACTTTAGTGATTTTGGCACTAGAGCCAGATACATTGAAAGCACTCTACGTTAGCCCAGTATGGTTAGTAGTTTTAAGCGTAACCTACTATGCGTTCTATAAGCCGCGTATGAAAAAACTAGGCCGAGAAGTCTTTTAATTATCCTTTCTCGATTTACCAAAAAAGCCAATCATGATTGATTGGCTTTTTTATTGAGATGTCTAATCAACCAGTAAGTGTTGATATTTATCGGCTTGTTTACGCAAATAATCCCAGACCAGTTTAATGCGTGGTTCGTGCTGTAAATCAACAAAGGTCAGCATCCAGAAGGTATGCGTGAAACGAACTTGCTGCTCTAACACCTCTTCGAGTTCAGGTTTATCGTCTGCTAGAAACTTGGGCAAAATTGCAAGACCTGCGCCTGCACTCACTGCAATTTGCTGTGCCAAAATACTGCTGCTACGAAAGTTAGCATTCAGCTTTAATGGGAGCCGTTCTAAACAGTACAGCTCAGGGCTATATACCAGATCATCAATATAATTTACAAAGCGATGCTGAGTTAAATCTTCTAAACCGCGAATCGGTGGGTTTTGCGCTAGATAGTTTTGGCTGCCATAAATTTTTAAACAGTAGTCTGACAAGCGGGTAATGATATAAGGGCCCGAGGTTGGGCGCTCAATCGACACGACAATGTCTGCCTCACGGTGGGAGAGTTTAATCATTTTTGGCACTGGAATCAGATCGATGGTCAGCAGTGGGTATTGAATAGAGAACTCAGCCAGTAAACGAGCTAAAAACGCAGTTCCAAAACCTTCAGGTGTGCCAATTCGCACACGTCCTTGTAAAGGCTGATGTGGTTTTTCAATTTGTAAGAAGGCTTGTTCCATTTGCTCAACTCGAGGAACAAGTGCCATGCCTTCGAGAGTTAACTCATAGCCTGTTGCTTCACGTTTAAACAACGTTGTACCCAAAGCAAGTTCTAGAGCCTGAATTCGTCTAGCCACCGTACTATGCTCGACACCAATAATACGTGCAGCATTGGTTAAGGTTTTAGTGCGAGCTAAAACCAGAAAAAACTGTAGATGATCCCAATCCACTTTCATTTTTGTTATTGTCCCTGTGCATATTTGCACAACAATCGTGCATGAATTTGCGTTGGTGGTCAAAGCTTTCTTTGTTAGTCTCAAATGAAACCTGAATAAAGAAAATACATAGATCAGTATTTTCTAATAACTGAACACAATAAAAATATGGCCTACGGAGAGGTTATGAACACAATCCAAAAAATCGAATTGGAAACCGCTAAGTTACTCATTAACGGACAGTTTATCGAATCTAAAACACAGGAATGGCAAGACATTGTTAACCCTGCCACTCAGGAAGTGATTGGTCGCGTACCATTTGCTACAGTTCAAGAAGTTGACGCTGCTATTCAAGCTGCACAAGATGCTTTTGCTTCTTGGCGTCAAACTCCAATTCAGGCACGTATGCGTATCATGCTTAAGCTGCAAGACTTAATCCGTGCCAACATGAAGGAAATTGCACAAGTACTAACGGCTGAACAGGGTAAAACCTTGGCAGATGCTGAAGGCGATATTCAACGAGGCTTAGAAGTTGTTGAACATGCGTGTTCGGTCGGCACTTTGCAAATGGGCGAATATGTCGAAGGCGTAGCACGTGGCGTAGACACCTATACCTTGCAACAACCTTTGGGTGTCTGTGCGGGTATTACGCCGTTTAATTTCCCTGCCATGATTCCACTTTGGATGTTCCCAATGGCAATCGTGTGCGGCAATACCTTCGTTTTAAAACCATCAGAACAAGACCCGTTATCGACCATGATGTTGGTCGAGCTTGCGATTCAAGCAGGTATTCCAGCAGGTGTCTTAAACGTTGTGCATGGCGGCAAAGAAGTGGTTGACCGTTTGTGTACCCATAAAGACATTAAAGCGATTTCATTTGTAGGTTCAACTGCGGTTGGAACACATGTTTATAACCTTGCAGGGCAACATGGTAAACGTGTGCAAGCCATGATGGGTGCAAAAAACCATGTGGTTGTGATGCCAGATGCCAATAAAGAACAAACGCTAAATGCCTTAGTCGGTGCAGCATTTGGTGCAGCAGGGCAACGCTGTATGGCATTGTCGGTTGCAGTCATGGTTGGCGACAGCAAACAGTGGATTCAAGAGTTAGTCGAAAAGGCGAAAACCTTAAAAGTAAACGCAGGCCATGAGCCAAATACTGACATTGGCCCAGTCATTTCAAAACGTGCTAAAGCACGTGTGCTTGATTTAATTAATAGCGGTGTTGAGCAAGGTGCAGAACTTCTGCTTGATGGTCGTAATGTGCAAGTGCAAGGTTATGAGTCGGGCAACTTTGTCGGCGCGACGATTTTTAGCGGCGTAAATACCGACATGCGTATTTATAAAGAAGAAATCTTTGGCCCGGTACTTTCGATTATTTGTGTAGACACACTCGATGAAGCGATTGCGCTTATCAATGCCAACCCATTTGGTAACGGTGTAGGTCTATTCACACAAAGCGGTGCCATTGCACGTACTTTCCAAAACTTAATTGATATTGGTCAAGTTGGTATCAACATTCCAATTCCTGTACCTGTACCGTTCTTTAGTTTTACTGGTTCAAGAGGTTCTAAACTCGGCGATTTGGGACCATACGGCAAACAGGCTGTCCAGTTCTATACCCAGACCAAAACTATTACTAGTCGCTGGTTTGAAGATAGCCATGAAGTTGGCGGTGTAAACACAACCATTAGTTTACGTTAAGGGGATCACGGATGAATATCGCCTTTATCGGTCTAGGAAATATGGGCGGCAAAATGGCCCATAACCTACTAAAAGCCGGAATCAAAGTGTATGGTTATGACCTCAGTGAAGTTGCTATTCAGCACTTCGCCGAGGCAGGTGGCATAGTCTGCGACAGCCCTCAGGCAGCAGCTAAACAAGCTGATGTAGTCATTACCATGTTGCCTGCAGCAAAGCATGTTAAAGACGTTTACTTGGGTGAAAATGGTGTTTTGGAGGTGCTAAAAGCAGGTAGCTTATGCATTGATAGCAGTACCATTGACCCACAAACCATCAAAGATATTTCGGCTGTTGCGCATAGCAAAAATATTAAAATCTGTGATGCACCAGTCTCTGGTGGAACCATTGGTGCTCAAGCGGGAACTTTAACCTTTATGGTGGGTGCCGATGATCAAACCTTTAACGAAGTAAAACCAGTGCTCAGCCACATGGGCAAAAATATTGTTCATTGTGGTGATGTCGGTGCAGGCCAAATTGCCAAAATCTGCAACAACCTGATTTTAGGTATTTCAATGGCGGCGGTAGCCGAAGGTATGGCGCTCGGTGTGAAGTTAGGTATCGACCCACAAGCATTGGCAGGCGTCATTAACACCTCAAGCGGTCGTTGCTGGAGTTCGGATGTATGTAACCCATGGCCGCATATTAATGAAAATGCGCCAGCATCTCGAGGTTACCAAGACGGCTTTGCGACTCAGCTGATGCTAAAAGATTTAGGACTCGCTGTAGAGGCCGCGGGCCAAGTCAAACAGCCCGTTGTATTAGGTGGTATGGTACAACAGCTTTATCAGCAAATGTGTATGCGTGGTAATGCCAATCTCGATTTTTCGAGCATTATTCAGCAATACCTGCCACAAGAGGCATAACGGTAAAGCCAAAGGATGGCTTTAAATCAATAAATCAAACCCTGTCGTGAATAACAACAAATCCGGACTGAGGGAAAAGATATGATGGATTATCAAAATGCTGTACAGGCTTTCGATTTGGAAAGTACTGCAAAACAGATGTTGTCAGGTTCACTCGATGCACTGAACGCTTGTTATGAGTGCTGTGATCGACATGCAGATGGCGACAAAATCGCGCTGTACTGGCAAGGAAAAGACGGTCGTAAAGAGCAATATACCTTCCGTGAACTAAAAGAATGGTCAAGTCAGTTTGCCAACTTTTTAAAAGCACAAGGTGTGAAAACGGGTGACCGTATTTCTGGCTTATTGCCAAGAACACCTGAACTGATTGTGACTATTTTGGCAGCTTGGCGAATTGGTGCAGTCTATCAACCGCTATTTACTGCATTTGGCCCAAAAGCGATTGAGCACCGTATTCAGCTTGCACAAAGCAAGCTAGTAGTGACCGATATGGGTAACCGTAGCAAGCTTGATGAAATTGAAAATTGCCCTGCAATTGTGACAGTTTCCGATATACAAGGTACTCCGCTTAAAGCAGGCGATTTTAATTTCTGGAATGAAGTGAAGCAGCAGTCCGATCAATGTGATCTAGTCATGCGTAGCATCCAAGATCCTTTCTTGCTCATGTTTACTTCAGGCACTACAGGGCCTGCTAAACCCTTGGAAGTGCCATTAAAAGCACTGATTGCCTTTGGTCGATATATGCAAGATGCCATTGGTTTAACAGAAGAAGACTCGTTTTGGAATATTGCCGATCCGGGTTGGGCGTATGGTTTGTACTATGCGATTACTGGGCCGTTATTCTTAGGCCACGCTACTTTGTTCTATGAAGGTGGGTTCAGTACAGATAGCCTATGCCAAATTGTGAAAGATTATAAAGTTAACAACTTGGCAGGTGCACCAACGGCTTACCGCATGATGATGGCAGCAGATCCAGCGCAAATGGCGCCGTTAAAGGGGCAGTTCCGTGTCGTGAGCAGTGCCGGTGAGCCGCTGAATCCAGAAGTGATTCGCTGGTTTAAACAAGTTCTTGATGCTCCAATTTATGACCACTATGGGCAAACTGAAGTCGGCATGGTGGTGTGTAATCATCATGGTTTAAAACATGAAATTCATGCTGGTTCAGCAGGTTTCCCAAGTCCGGGCTATCGTGTTGCAATTGTTAATGAACAAGGTGAAGAACTTCCGCCAGACACATCAGGAATTTTAGCAGTCGATATTAGCCAGTCTCCAATGATGTGGTTTGGTGGCTATAAAGAAAGCCGTAAATCGCCATTTGTTGGTCATTACTACTTAACGGGCGATACGGCCGAGTTACATGCCGATGGCAGCATGAGCTTTGTAGGTCGTAGTGATGATGTAATCACCACATCGGGTTACCGCATTGGTCCATTCGATGTAGAAAGTGCTCTGCTTGAACATGATGCTGTCATTGAGGCGGCAGTGATTGGTGTACCTGATCCAGACCGTACCGAAGTGGTTAAGGCATTCGTGATTTTATCCGCGACTACTCAACCATCAGAAACACTTGCTGAAGAACTTAGTCAGTTTGTTAAAAGACGACTTTCTGCTCATGCTTACCCACGATTAGTTGAGTTTGTGAGTGAATTACCTAAAACTCCAAGTGGCAAAATTCAGCGCTTTTTATTGCGTAATCAAGAAATTGCTAAACAACAAGCTAAAGCAGGGTAAAGGAAATAATAATGCAATTTACCGAAGAACAATTACTTATCCGTGACATGGCGAAAAGTTTCGCCCAAGAACAAATTAAGCCTAATGCCAGCGATTGGGACCGAGACGGAACTTTCCCAAAAGAGACTCTGGCTCAAATGGGGCAACTCGGTTTTATGGGTATGCTTGTTTCAGAGCAATGGGGCGGTTCAGACACGGGTAACTTAGCCTATGTACTGGCACTCGAAGAAGTTGCGGCGGCAGATGGTGCAACCTCGACCATCATGAGCGTACATAACTCGGTTGGTTGTGTGCCTATTTTAAAGTTTGGTACCGACGAGCAAAAAGAACGCTTTTTAAAACCTCTGGCACAAGGTGAAATGATCGGTGCTTTTGCCCTAACTGAGCCGCATACAGGATCGGATGCGGGAGCCATTAAAACCCGAGCTGTCAAAGATGGCGATGATTACATCTTAAATGGTGCCAAGCAGTTTATTACCTCGGGTAATAATGCCGGTGTCATTATTGTGTTTGCAGTGACTGATCCGAGCGCGGGCAAAAAAGGTATTAGTGCCTTTTTAGTCCCACGCGAAACACCGGGCTATGAAGTGATTCGTGTAGAAGAAAAACTCGGTCTGCATGCGTCAGATACCTGCCAGATTGCCCTGACAGATGTGCGCATTCATAAAAGCCTCATGCTGGGTAAAGAAGGTGAGGGCTTGAAAATCGCTCTTGCCAATTTAGAAGGTGGACGTATTGGTATTGCTGCACAAGCAGTCGGTTTAGCACGTGCGGCGCTCGAAGAGGCGACCCGTTATGCCAAAGAGCGTATTACTTTTGGAAAACCAATTTTTGAGCATCAAACCATCGCATTTCGCCTTGCCAGTATGGCAACTGAAATTGAAGCAGCGAGACAACTGGTTCACTACGCTGCGCGTTTAAAAGAAGCAGGTCAACCGTGTCTCAACGAAGCTTCAATGGCCAAGTTATTTGCTTCGGAAATGACGGAGCGTGTGTGTTCGAGTGCACTACAAGTGTTTGGTGGCTATGGCTATCTCAGAGATTTCCCTATTGAACGTATTTATCGTGATGCACGTATTTGTCAAATTTACGAAGGCACCAGTGATATTCAGCGTTTAGTGATTGCACGTAGTCTATAAAATCAGAACAAGGAATAAATAATGCAGTGGCACAGTATTTTATTAGAAAAGCGTAATGGGGTTGGACTGATTACATTAAATCGCCCTCAAGCGCTCAATGCTTTAAACAGCGAATTAATTAGTGAAATTAATCAGGCATTAGATCAGCTCGAAAAAGACCGCGAAATTGGCTGCATGGTATTGGCAGGTTCTGAAAAAGCTTTTGCCGCAGGTGCCGACATTAAAGAAATGGCTGATTTAGCATTTCCTGATATTTATTTTGATGACTTTTTCCATCTTGCAGATCGTATTGCGCAGCGCCGTAAACCTCTAATTGCAGCGGTGAGTGGCTATGCGTTGGGTGGTGGCTGTGAATTGGCGCTCATGTGTGACTTTATCTATTGTGCTGATAACGCTAAGTTTGGCTTACCCGAAGTCACCTTAGGAGTAATTCCGGGTATTGGTGGTACACAACGCTTAACTCATGCTATTGGTAAAGCCAAAGCAATGGAAATGTGTTTTACCGCTCGTCAAATGGGTGCTGTAGAAGCAGAGCAAAGTGGTTTAGTCGCACGTGTGTTTAGCAAAGAAGAATTACTTGAACAAACCTTGCAAGCAGCTGAAAAAATTGCGGCACGATCTTTAACTGCAAATATGATGCTCAAAGAAACCATTAACCGAGCTTTTGAAGTAAACCTTACTGAAGGCTTGCGTTTTGAAAGACGCATGTTCCATTCAATATTTGCAACATTTGACCAAAAAGAAGGAATGCAGGCGTTCGTTGAAAAACGAAAACCAAATTTTAAAAATCAGTAAGAGATCAATAAAATGAATACAGAAAATCACTTAATGATTGAGCAACAAGGTAAGTTGGGCATTATTACCTTAGACCGTGTGACTCATCTCAATGCATTGTCGCTAGACATGATTAAAAGTATTGGTGCCCAATTGGAACTGTGGCGAAATGATGCTGCTGTTCAGGCAGTATTAATTAAGTCAAATAGCCCAAAAGCCTTCTGTGCAGGTGGCGATATTCGCTATCTCTACGACAGTTATAAAAATGGCACGGCTGATTACAAAGGCTACTTTAGTGCCGAATATAAAATGCTAGATATACTGCGTGAATATGCAAAGCCAGTCATCGTCTTGCTTGATGGCTATGTTTTAGGTGGCGGATTTGGCTTGGCTCAAGCTTGTCACATTGTTGTGAGCAGTGAAAAGTCCAGATTTGCTATGCCTGAAACAGCGATTGGCTTTTTCCCAGACGTTGGCGCAACGCATTTCCTGTCTCGCCTTGATGATATTGGCGTTTATATGGCAATTACGGGCGAGCAGATCAGCAGCAGCGATGCGCTCTATCTCGATTTAATTGACTACCATGTGCCAAGCGAGCAGTTACAAGCTTTGCAAGATGCTCTGGTTGAAGCGCCAAGTTTAAGCAAAGAGGGAATTGAACGCATCATTACCCGATTTATTACTCGCCCTGCTGAAAGTGAACTCAAACAATTGGCTGAAGGTATTCGTAAACACTTCGGATATCAGCATTTAGATGAAATCGAGCAAAGTCTTGAAAATGAACAAGATGAAAGCTTAAAGACTTGGGCAAGTAAGATGCTCAGCATTTTGCAGCAGCGCTCATTTATAGCCAAACAAACCAGTTTAAAACTGCAACATTTAGGTCGTGGGCTTTCGCTACAGCAGTGTATGCAGCTTGAACGTGATTTACAGGACATTTGGTTTGAGCATGGTGACTTTATTGAAGGTGTCCGTGCTCTCATTGTCGATAAAGACAAACAACCACAGTGGCAAGAACGTAATTCGAAATTTGAGCCAATTTTAGAAAAATTGAGCTAAGCCTTATTACGCAACTCTAAAAAGCTTAAGGAGATAAAGCGAGACCTGAAAATGCTTATGGTCAGGGCTGGTCATAAGCATAAAAAAGATAAAACAAGAAAATCTAAAAAGGATATTACGATGCAATCAATACATGGAAACGGTTCACATCCTAAAAAGTCGTCACATCGATTAGCAGGCATCTCTAGCATGGTCGGCACCACCATTGAGTGGTATGACTTTTTTATCTATGGTGCGGCGGCAGCGCTGATTTTTAACAAGCTATTTTTTCCTAGCTTAGACCCACTTACAGGTGTACTTGCGGCATTCGCTACCTATGCCGTTGGTTTTATTGGCCGTCCACTTGGTGGTTTAGTCTTTGGTCATTTTGGTGACAAGATTGGCCGTAAATCGATGTTACTACTGACTCTGATGCTCATGGGAATTCCAACGGTACTCATTGGCTTATTACCGACTTACGAATCAATTGGATACTGGGCTGCAATTGGTTTGGTTGTCTTACGATTCATTCAAGGTATGGCCATGGGTGGTGAATGGGGCGGTGCGGTGCTTATGGCCGTTGAACATGCTCCCGAAGGCGGTAAGGGTTTTTGGGGAAGTTTGCCACAAGCCAGTACGGGTGGTGGTTTAATGCTAGCCTCGATTGCATTAGGACTGGTGTCGTTATTACCTGAGCAAGCATTGTTTAGCTGGGGGTGGCGTTTACCATTTCTTGCCAGCATTATTTTACTGGCAGTAGGTTGGTACATTCGGGTAAAAGTACCAGAGTCACCAGATTTTGAAAAAGTAAAACAGCAGTCCGAAGAAGTCAAAATTCCTGCCTTACAAGTTTTTAAAAACCATCCAAAGCAACTCATCACCATTATTTTGGCGCGTGCTGCAGAAAATGCATGGTTCTATATTGCTTCAACCTTTACATTGGCTTATACCACTGCGCAACTTGGAATTGCACGCCAAGACATTTTGTTTGCCACCATCTGCGGTGCAATAGTCATTTTATTTATGACGCCGTTGTGTGGACATTTGTCTGATAAGGTTGGCCAACGCAATATGTTTATGTTTGGTCTATGCATACTGGCGCTTTATAGCTATCCATTTTTTACCATGCTCAACACCAAAGATCCGGTATTAGTTTGGACAGCCATTGTTTTAGCAATTGGAGTTGTATTCCCAATTATGTATGCGCCGCAAGCTCAGCTTTTTGCACGTCAATTTCCAGCAGAAATTCGTTATAGCGGAATTTCAATTTCGGTACAGTTAGCAGGGGTGCTTGGTGGTGGTTTAGCGCCGTTAATTGCGACCAAACTTTTAAGTATCGGGCAGGGTAATCCTTACTTAATTATGATTTATATTGGATCTATGGCTATCGTTGCGATTATATCGACTTCATTTATGCCACGTGATTGGCAGACTAAAACTGATGAGGCTTACCATAAGAAATCAGAATTAAATTTGAAAACCAAAATTACTGAGCAATCTTAATATTAAGTTTGATTCTTTCAAATAGAGAAAAGCCCTAATCTTTTGACTAGGGCTTTTGAAATTTAGCGAATGAAAAGAGATTGCCGCTTAAGACCTTCATCTTTGCTATGTCACCAATATTCTTAGACTTTGATTTAACAAACTACACTTCAATCAAGCATGCAAACATGGCATATCCATCAATCGTCATTGGTGGGCCTGCACGATGGGCACGAAACCCAGCAGCACGTAGTAACCGCTCTACCCCAAGAGGTGAGGTTGTAATAAGTTGTTTGGCACCTTGGTCTCTTGCAAAGTTAATTGCTTCTTGCAGAATGGCAATCGAAACAGGTGATGATACTGCTTGAGTCGCTGTGGTAGGTGGATTCGAGAAATCTACGGCAGAAAACCTTGAGAGTTCCCAAATTTCTGGTGAGCAGGGAATAGGCATTCCATTCATTAATTGAGGAAATATTTCACCCAGTAAATACGGTTGAGTTGTAGGTAGTAATCTGGCACAACCAATAATATTGGACTCTCTGTCTTGAGCGACGACGTAAGCTGTATCGACTTTATCAAATTGATCTAATTCTTCATTATGTGGACAGTTTAACTCCCATCCCAAATGTTCAACAAACACCTTGTAGCGGTAACTTTTAAATTTGGTATATAAGCCTTCTGAAAAATTGTTTTGAAATCCAGCAATAATATTCATTACAAGTGCTTCCACTTATTTTTGATGTGACTTTACTGAACAGCTAAGAAGGCGGTAACTGTAAAAATTTACAGGTTGCTAGGAGAAATTAGGGCTCAATTTAGACTTTGTTAATCTTGTATTGATTTGGGCATAAATGAACTGTTCCCAGAACAGGCTGTCGATTTTCTTCTCGATTAATGATCCAGTCACATCAAATCCAATATCTGTACCAGATACATCAACGATCATGATATTGCTTCTCGGCAGGCCAATTCGTTTTAAGCTAGCGGACCCATTTTGCTCAATGAATACCCAGTCCCATCCAGTACTTAAAGCAGGGGTCTTTAGTGTTGCCCATTCAGTAAAACCGTAATAGAAAATTTGTGAATCTTCGATTTGTATTGATTCAACAATGGATAAGATGTGTCGCAGAGGGTGGTTCATAAGCTGGTTTTCATTCATCCGAATAAAACCATCTGCTGAGATTGGAAAGTGAGTGGGTATGCTGACCATGCTACCTGTTTAAGTAACCTAAAATGGAATTCTACTGATAAATAACATAAATTATTGCCAATGAAATACTGTCATATTTAACAGGTTAAAGATAATTCCATGGCCTATATCGTTAAGCTGACCTTATTAGAGGGGTACTTGGATATTAAGATTTACTTATATGAGAATAGAGTAACTTTAGTTCTTTAGTCGAAAATAACTTGTTGAAATTTACGAAATCATACGATCGATGATGAACTTTATATGGATTATCTATTCTCATTATTGAAAGGATAATCATAAGCAATACAGATTATGATGTAATTATTTGATTTTTTAAATTATTGTAGATGCTTTTAGTTTCTATATATAATAAATGGTAAAATTTTATAATTTTAGGTATTGTTAGAAGTTATTATTAAATTAAATTAATAAAAATATCTCATTGATAATAAGTAGTGGAGTCTTAGCATTTATTTAAAAATAATTATTTTTTGGAATAAAATGCATCCTATAAAAAAATTTTTTCAAGCATAATCTGCACCTGAAATATAACAACCTTAAAAGCTTTTAGAAATTTAGTTTATCTGAAGAATTTGCACCCATTTAGGCTTAAAAGTGTTGTTAATTGAATGATGAATTCAAAATCTGCAATTGAGAAATCAATAAAAGAGGAATAGGTGTTCAAAATATTTTAGTACCTAAAAATCTTTTAGATTCTCGCAGCGCTTTATTGGAATAAGGGTAAAAGATAAGGCCTATACTTCAATTTGATTGCTTGGATTCATAAGATGAAACTGAACAAAAAATGATTTTTGGCCGGAGTCTAATGAGAGCAAATGGAAAGTTGGCAAGAGGATTTATTATCAGCATTTTTGATCGTGCAAGATGAATACCAGTTATTTGAAGTCGTCAAATCGACAGCATCAAAGCTTGGATTCGATTATTGTGCTTATGGTATGCAGTCACCATTATCTATTGCTGAACCAAAAACAATTATGCTGAATAATTATCCTCAAGCATGGCAGCAACGCTATGTTGAACAGCAGTATGTTAAGGTTGACCCAACTGTTCAGCACTGTATGATTTCACTGAAACCTCTTGTCTGGTCAAGTCAATACACTCATACACAAGCAGAGAAGGACTTCTGGGAGGAAGCGCGTTCTTATGGTTTAAATGTCGGTTGGGCACAGTCAAGTCGTGATTTCATTGGGACACGTGGAATGCTAACTTTGGCAAGATCCAGCGATCAATTATCTGAAAAAGAACAAAAGGCACAATATACAAATATGTATTGGCTAACTCAAACTGTACATTCCAGCATTGCTAAAATTGTAAATGATGTTGAGTTCTCTCAGTTTAATCTATATTTAACGAACCGAGAAAAAGAGGTACTACGTTGGACGGCTGAGGGTAAAACGTCAGCTGAGATTGCACAGATTCTTGGAGTAAGTGAAAGAACCATAAATTTCCATCTGAGTAATTCAATGCAAAAACTAAATGTGAATAATAAAATTTCAGCAGCAATTCGTGCTGTAATGTTAGGACTATTGTAAAACTAACTTTATAATAAAAATAATATTAAATTTAAATGGTTGTGATGTGTATTTTAAATTAAATTTAAAAAATTATTTATTTTAATAAAGATAAATAATTTAATTATTTTTTTAAATTTAATTTTTGTTTGAAATATAATAATTATCAAAATTAAAATGTTCTTTTTAATATATTTAATTCTAATTTAACTTTTATTTTTTATGGTCAGAAAGTAAGATAAATTTCATAACCTATGTATATATTTAGTTTTAAGTATTTAATTATAGCTTAAGCATAATTAAATTAAGGTTTTTATTGGAAATAAAAGTTGTGGAGTTAAATATAATTTTTAGTTAGATTACATGTAACCAGTAAAATCATAAATTTTATCTAAAATAAAAACCTAAAGTTAAGAAAAAATGAAAATTCGAACTCAGTGTGCTTTGTGGTTTAGATAAACTTAATAATATTAGCTTAACATTTCCTAAATCGAGGCTATTAGGGTAGCTTTTTAAGTTTAATTAATTACAAGAATTTGTAATCTTTAACTGAATAAAAATGATTATAAAAGATAACTAAGCTCTTAATTTTAAATAAAAGTTGCCTAACCTGTTAACACTTACAGGTGTAATAAAAAACACCCGCACATAAAATATAATGTGAATTTATATTTTAAACAAAAAGTATATTCATTTTTATTAAAACCCCCAGCTAGAAGTTGAATTTCTGAAACAACAGGTTTCTTTGAAGGGTTAATTATAATTAATCGGAGTAAGTTATGGCTGTAATGTGTACGGATAATATCATTGCAACTTTGGAATCCCACGCGAAATTAAATGGAGCTAAGACCGCTTTCGAGTATTTGGGACGCCAATCGGGTGGTATTCAAGCTTTGACGTATGCAGATCTGAACGAGCGAGTTCAATATCAAGCTCAGATATTACTAAACCTTGTAAATAGTGGCGATCGTGCAGTATTGCTATTTGAACCTGGTCTAGATTTTATCGTTTCGTTCTTTGCTTGTCTAAAAGCTAAAATCATCGCAGTACCAGTCAGCTTACCGTTTAATCGTAATGGTTTTTCTAATATTTTGAATATTATGAATGATTGTGAGCCAAAGATAGTACTCACAACAAAAAAGATTCTTGAGCTATCAGGTCTGATCACATTAAAGGCTCAAAATGAAAGTTTAATATTACATGCCGTTGATGCCCAATTGCAGCGTGATGTAGTGGAAAAAGATTTTCCGCTTATTGATGAAGATGATGTTTGTTTCCTTCAGTACACTTCAGGATCAACAGGTTGGCCTAAAGGGGTGATCGTTACCCATAAAAATATTATGGCAAATGAGGTCATGATTGCCGAAGCCTTTTGTACGCAGCCGGATGATATTGGCCTGACATGGTTGCCTGTTTATCACGACATGGGATTAATTGGCTCAGTTTTACAGACCGTTTATGTGGGACTGACTTGTTATGTTATGTCGCCGCTGGACTTCATTCGAAAACCACTGAAATGGCTACAATTCATTAGTGAAAAAGGCGTCACGATCAGTGGTGGGCCAAACTTTGCTTATGAGTTGTGCTTGCATCGTATCTCTGATGAGGACGCTGCAGCGCTTGATCTGAGTCGCGTTCGTGTAATGTTTAACGGTGCTGAGCCAATCAAAGCTCACGTTATGCAGCGCTTCATGGAGAAGTTTAATACTCAGTCGAAATTGAAGCTGGATACTTTCTTGCCATGTTATGGCTTGGCAGAAGTCACGCTTTTAGTCAGTGGGGTGACCGGTCCTCTGAATGCCATTTCACTTGATCGTGACAAATTAAATGCCCACTTGGTAGAAATCAGTCAAGACCAGAATGCTGTACAAGTGGTGAGCTGTGGCAAGATCTCTGCACACATCGATTGCCGTATCGTCAATCCGCATACCCATCAAGAAGTAGCTGCTCATGAAGTTGGTGAAATCTGGTTGGCAGGTGAGAGTGTTACAGCCGGCTATTGGCAGAAGCCAGAGGTCAATCAGGAAACTTTTGCCGCGACTATTGTCGATGAAGCGGGTCAGCCTAGCCAATTGCATTACTTAAGAACGGGGGATATGGGCTTTGTCAAAGATGGAGACCTATATGTGACTGGTCGCCTTAAGGATGTGATTATCATTCGTGGCAAGAACTATTATCCACAAGATATCGAGTGCTCTGTTGAAATGGCGCATCCTGCTGTTCGTAAAGGTTGTGTTGCAGCAGTGAATGTTGCTGATTCTGACGGTGTTACGGTCGTACTTGAAATCAAGAAGAAGTCACTAGACAAGACTCTCAATTTTGAAGCTATTAGAACTCAGGTCAAGGAACAAGTGACAGCTGAGATTGGCTTGCCTGTAGAAGGTGTCTTTTTACTGCATCAAGGCCGAATAAATAAGACCACGAGCGGCAAAATTAGAAGAAGAAAAATTAAAGAGCAGATCGAACGCGGTCAATTGGTCTGTTTAACCCATCCAAACCGTAGAACGGTGATTGCTCGAAACTATGTCAAGAACGGTTTAGAAGTCATCCGTGATCGTGAGCAGCGGGGGCAGCTGATTCGTTATAGCTCCAATCTACTCAACTCAATGATCAAGGAACGTGAAGTGCGCAAGCTGATTTTTAATCGTCTGAAAAGTGCTTTGTTTTAAACCCTTACCCTTTAATCATTTGAGTGAAAATTCATGTCACTTACGTCCAATTTGCGGCAGTTTCAATCTGCTGCTCGTCTGGAGCAAATTTTAGGCTCCGTACATGATACTAACAACGACTTTTCTTGGTCCGCTGCCATCGAACGTGATGAGAAAGAACAGTACCCTCAGCGTGCTGTTGATTTTCTGAATGCGGTAGGTATGAACCGTTTCTATGTACCTTCAGAGCTTGGAGGTCGTATGGAAATTGGTGAAGAATTGCTATATCTACATCGCGTGCTGGCACGACGTGATCTAACTATCAACTCGACCTATAGCACGAATGCTTGGTCTGTGATTGTCTGGATCGGCGGTAATGCGAATCAATGCCAAAACATTGCTAGTCGAATTTTGAGTGGTGCTGCTCCAGCGCTGGCTTATAGCGAGAAAGCCCATGGCGCCGACCTGCTATCGAGTGAAGTGACAGCGCAATCTACCGAGAGTAAATATGTTTTAAATGGCGAAAAATGGTCAATTAACCGTGCCACTTTAGGAGACTCTTTAAGTCTGATCGCTAAAACATCAGACGATCGTGGACCACGTAGCCTAAGCGCATTCTGGCTCGATAAGCGTCATATGGCCTCAAAAGGAACATATAGCCTGAACCGACTACCAACAGTGGGTATGCGTGGTCTAGATATCAGCGGTATTGGTTTTAACAATGCTGAAATTCACAAAGATGCCCTGATCGGTGAAGAAGGCCAAGGCCTAGAGCTTGGGCTTAAGACGCTACAGGTAACACGTGCATATTGCAGTAGCTTCTCTCTAGGTGCTGGCGATACGATGCTACGTATCGCGACCGAGTTTGCTATTGAACGCGAGTTATATAACAAAAAAGTAATCAGTATTCCGTTAGTACGTGAGCAACTCGCGACAGCCTATGCCTACCTTTTAGCGGCTGAGGTGTTATCACTTGTTGGTGCGCGTGGTTTGCACGTATGTATCAATCAGTTCAGTACATGGTCACCAATCGTCAAGGTGCTGGTACCTGAGTATGTAGAATCGCTTGCCAAGATCACTTCTTCAGTGCTTGGGTCACGCTTTTTCTTAAGAAATGCGTATGCGGATGGAATGTATCAGAAAGCATTCAGAGACCATCTGATTGTTAGTGTGTTTGACGGTAGTAGCACCGTTTGCCTAGACAGTCTGAGTTTTCAGCTCAAATCTGCCAATAAAGGTCGTAGCAAAAAAGCCGACCATCTCAATCAATCAGAAGCTAAAGCACGCTATCGCCAGTTGTATGACTTGCAGGTAGAGACAGGCGCTATTGATTTCCGCAAGCTTGAGATTTTCAACCGAGATGGTGATTTGGTGATGGAATCACTCGAAACAATCATCGAAATGCTCAACGATGCTGATGTCACAGCAGGATTGTCTGCTGAGACACTCACTACGCTACGTGAACAAGCAGGCCAACTTCTGGTTGAACAACGTTCTTTGGATCAAAAAATTCAGGATTACTTCTCAAATTCTGAGCAGAGCAAAGAGTTTGAAACGTTGCGCTTTAGTCTTGCCCGTAGCTACGCCGAGTTATTTGCTCGTATTGCCGTGTTGGGTTTCTGGGTCTTTAACCGTAAGGCCCTAAGACCAGCTTTGCAGGATGGAGCATGGTTGATCATTTTCTTAAATGCCGCTGAAGGACAGACAGCTCCTCCTATGACGTCATTACGTGAAAGTACATTGGCAGATTTGCTAGACCGAATTTCAACTAACCATATGTTATCCGTCATTGATTTTGCACTGGCACCACGTGATGCCAAACCGGTTAAAGAGGAGATTACCCCATGAATAAAGATAAAGCTTACTGGAGCGCAATTATTCGTACGCTAGTAGCCAAAGAAATGCGCGTAGAGCCTGAGACGATTGATCCAGATCAAAAATTTACCAGTTATGGTCTTGATTCGATCGTTGCTTTGTCTGTATCTGGGGATTTAGAAGATCTGACAAAACTGGAGCTTGAGCCGACCCTCTTATGGGATTACCCAACAATCAATGCGTTGGCTGAATATCTTGTTTCTGAGTTGCAACAGGGAGTTGCTTCATGAACAACCTTGCACGACTAGAACCGGAAGTTCTGTCGCGTCATGCGATTTCTGCGGAACAGCTTGGTATTTGGTACATCCAGCGTCTTGAGCCAACTTGCAGTGCCTACAATATGGTGGTGGCCTTTGATGTGAAGGTCAATCAACCATTAGGCAACAAGCCGATGGAGATTCTGGAAGCGGTCATGCATGATTATCCGCTGTTGCGTGTCAGCATGCCTGCCAATGATCAGGGGATTGAGCAACTCATCTGGGATCGTGTCTATCCGAATATCATCTTTTCTGATGCTCGTCATATTGAAGCTTCTGATTTGACGCAATTAGTCGAGCAAGATACCAAGCAGCCATTTGACCTGACTCAGCCACCATTGTGGCGTGTTCATTGTTATGAGCGTGGACAAAATCACTATGTGATTGCCGTTGTAATTCATCATGCGCTCATGGATTTTTGGTCAATTGGTCTGTTGCTGCGAGACGTCAGCAAACGTTTTGGACTCGTTGCAGAGTCGGATACAGTGAACGGAATTGAGTTTGCACAGTATGCCGATAAGCAGCAGAGCAGCGTAATCGATGATACTGATGAAAGTTTACTTTTCTGGAAAAATGCACTGAAGCATGCACCACATGTGCATAGCATTCCGCTTGATTATCCTCGTCCAGCTGTACAGCAGCATAAGGGTAGCTCACTGGCTTTCCGTGTACCTGAATCAGTGTCATCTGGTCTTGTAAACTTGGCGAAAGATTATGAGATCACATTGTTCGGACTTGTGCTATCGGGGTTCTATATCCTGCTGCACAAACTATCTAATGAAAATAATCTAGTTATTGCCACACCTGTAGCTGGTCGACTTGAACGCTCTTTGCGTAATGCATTGGGGCAGTTCGTCAACACAATAGCTATCCAGATGGACATCGATGCTGATTTGACTTTACGTCAATTTACCCAGCAAGTTCAGGAACAATTAAGACAGAGCCTTAAGCATCAAAAAGTTGCTTTTTCTAGAGTAGTTGAGGCTGTTTCACCAAAGCGTGATGGCAGTATTAACCCATTGGCTCAGGTAGGAATGTTCTGGGAACGTCTAGGGGGTATGGATGAGTTTAAAGAACTACTTCTGCCAATCCAGACCCCAGCTACTTTGGTTGGTCAAGATTTAACTTTAGGAAGTTTTCCAGTTCGTCAGCAAGAAGGACAGTTGGAT
Organism: Rhizophagus prolifer; assembly: GCA_019425655.1. Lineage (NCBI taxonomy): Eukaryota > Fungi > Glomeromycota > Glomeromycetes > Glomerales > Glomeraceae > Rhizophagus > Rhizophagus prolifer. The sequence continues at coordinate 7,547 of NQWY01033949.1, read as the reverse complement.
ATTACGCTAGAAATGGGCGGTGAATATCAGGGTGAACTTGTTGGTGTATTGAAATATAACACTGAGCTATTTTCTGCGCAGTCTGCCGAAAATATGGTACAGCTGCTGCAAGCTGTACTATCTGAGATGGTGGCTCATCCAGAAAGTAAGATCGTTGAGTTAAATATCGCACCTGATTATAAAGATGGCATTCAGTTCGAGGCCCTCCGTGGAAAGGCGACTGATTATGCTCAGCATGATCTATTCGCAATGATTTTAAAGCAGATTGATGATCGTGGTGATCATTATGCTTTGACCTCGAACGATCATGCGGTTAGCTATCGTGAGTTAGGTCAACATATTGCTGGTATTGCTGAATATTTGCGTGCACACGGTATTACACGTGGCGATCGTGTAGGTCTCATGTTAGACCGCACAGCATTATTGCCAGCAGCAATCCTTGGGATATGCAGATGACAGTGAAATTAGTTTTGTGAGCCAGAACTCAGCCAGACTCGATGTGTGGTCATCAGATCGTGATTTAAGTTCGTTAAAAAACATTGGACAGGCAAGTTTCTGGTCCAATGGTACGCTCAAGTTTAACCCTGCATTTAAGCTGCATTACGACATCGTGGTTGGAGACGAAACGGACCATACTGTGAACCCAGATCAAGTGAGTAAGGTAAACCGTAACTTACGTGAGTTATATGCCTCTTATAACTGGGATCAGACAGTTTATGTTGATGTTGGTCGTCAGATTGTCATCTGGGGAAGGGCTGATGGGATTAACCCAACGGATAATCTCTCGCCTCGTGACTATACGCGTCTAGTACCAGATGAGACAGATCAACGTCTTGGAAATGATGCACTCAAATTGACGTATATTCCTGAATCTGGAACCAATAAATGGACCGCATTGTGGTATCCGCGTAGTCGTTCAGATGTGATTCCATTGCGTCAGATTGCTGGTATCCAATATGAAATAGATAAGAAGAGCCGCCCTGCGTTTGCAGTACGCTGGGATTATTCTGTAGATGGTCTAGATGTAGGGGCATCGTATTTTTCAGGTTTGGATCACATGCCCGATCTTTCAGTTCTTTCAGCATCTCCAACAGGGGAAGCAACATTGCAGCTGAAAAATAATCCTATGTCTGTCTATGGAGTAGACTTCAGTTATAACCATAACGATATTGTGTGGCGCGGTGAAGCTGCTTATACAAAGACTGACTCGGATGGCAGTGAAGATCTTACACACAAAAAAAATAATTTAACTGTGGTCGTGGGTCCAGAATTATCATTAAAAAATTCCACGCTGAGTTTAATGGGCGTGTACAAACATACGGAGGATGTAAGGTCTGCCGATAGCTTAACAGATCCATCATTGAGTGCAGTTTACCGTTATCAGCAAACCGCAGTTTATGATTATCTCACGCCAGTTCTAACTAAATACATCAGTACTACAGCACAGCTTAGTGATGTCTAATATAGCCCAAGTACAAGTTTTTGTTTGCCCAGTTTCACGGGTACCACAAGATCATGTGATATTGAGTCATTATCTCAGCTTTCTCAACACAGCAGAAAAGTTGAGATATGATCAATATCTTCCTCAAGCAGCACGTCTTTTCTTGATTTCTCGTGTCTTAACGAAGTCTGTTTTAGCAGATAAGCTGGGTATCTCACCCCATGAAGTTAATATTCAATTACAACCGAACGGTAAACCTTTTGTACAAGGCGGTAAGACTATTTATTTTAATCTTAGTCACTCAGCGGACGTTATTGTCCTTGCTCTGACTGGAGAAGGAGAAATAGGCGTCGATGTTGAACGAGTGAATCGAGAGTTCGAATGGAAGCGGGTTGATAGTGTGTTAGCGCTGAGTGAAATAGACTGGATTCAGGAAAATGAAAGTACTGATCCATTCAGTGTATATCAGCGGTTTTTTCAAATATGGACCTTAAAGGAATCCTATATTAAATGTACTGGTCATGGAATGAGCAGCCATTTAAAGAAGCTTAATTTCCATGTCTTTTCTGAACATATACAGTTTTTTGATGCAACTCATTATGCTCAAAACACAGAACAATATCATTTTCAAAGCTATATCTATGATTGCAATTTTATCTTTTCCATATGTTTACAGCAGAGCCACAATATAGAACGCTTTAATATGGAATGTTTCCAATTACTGCCGTGTATATCTACGCACCAAATTACTCCATTGCTTTGCAAATATAACTAGATTTAATCGTTATAACTGACGATTTAAAAATATGAATCTGATAGGAAGTAGAAAGTCTTTCGTTGGAATTGAATTGAGTTCTTCTCAGTAAGTTATGCTGTGAATCGATAGAGTACAAAAATAAGAATCGATAGAAAGAAAAAGGCCCTAGTCTTTCGACTAGGGCCTTTTACTTTACCTAGCCGTCAAAAGCGAATGATTGGTGCGTGGTGTTTCCTAGATCATGCAGGCCCAGTAACTTTTCCAGCGGGTGATGGTCTAGATGTTGGTCCTCATCCTCACATTGGTTTGCAAACCTTCACGTGGATGATTGAAGGCACCATGATGCATACTGATAGTTTAGGTTCAAAGCAATTGATCCGTCCTAAACAAGTAAACCTGATGACAGCAGGTCATGGTATCTCTCATACAGAAGTTGCCCCTGATACAGAAACTCAAATGCATGCTGCCCAGCTTTGGATCGCATTGCCTGACCATAAGCGCAATATGGATCCTAAATTTGAACACTACCCAGAACTACCTGTTGTTGAAAAGGATGGTTTAGAGTTTACCGTCCTTGTGGGTGAATACTTGGCAACTACTTCCCCAGTTGCAGTGCATACGCCGTTAGTAGGTGTTGATTTAATTGCTACCGAAGATACTAAAACACGTATTCCACTAAATCCTGAGTTTGAATATGGTTTTATGGCATTAGATGGGGTTGCCCATGTGAATGGCCATGAACTCACTGCCGACAACATGGTTGTATTAGATACGGGTTTAAGTGAAATTGAAATTGAAGTAAAGAAAGGGAACCGTGTGCTGTTAGTAGGTGGTGAACCGTTTGAAACTCCAATTTTACTATGGTGGAACTTTGTTGCACGTACAATGGATGATTTAAAAGAAGCGCGGGAGCAGTGGATTAATCATGATGTGCGTTTTGGTGAAATTCCAGACTACGTGGGTGCGCGTTTAGAAGCGCCAGTTCTTCCAGATCAAATGAGAGCATCAAAATGACAGCAGTAATTGCAAGCAGTAAAGCAAAGCCTCTTGCTGAGCAGTGGAAGGGCGAAATCACCAGTGGTCGTCATCAATATTTTTGTGACGAACCAGAGAAGTTAGAAGGGCATGACCAAGGTCCAGCCCCTTATGATTTACTTACCGGGAGTCTGGCAGCTTGTACACTTATTACTTTAAGAATGTATGCAAAGCATAAAGATTATGACTTTGGTGAGTTCTCAGTTGAAATTGATTTTCATACCAATCGTGAGCATGAAGAACATATTGAACGTCGTATTGTTTTTAAAGAGTTACCAAGCGAAGAACTACAGCAAAAAATATTAACAGTGTGTGGTAAAACGCCTGTTACTAAAACTTTGTTACGTAGTTTAGACATTCATACTGTGCTTGTTACAGTGTAAAAATGCTATTTTGTTGAGGTGGATGATTTTATATCCATCCCACAAATGGAATAAAACAGCATGTTCACATGCTGTTTTTTATGTAAAAAAGAAAAATAAAAGTAGGCAATAGCATGATTAGTGTACACCACCTGGAATGTTCGCGATCGTTTCGGATTTTATGGGCTTTAGAAGAGTTAGGTTTGGATTATGATATTCATTATTATCAACGTCTTCCCAACTATTCTGCGCCAGAAACACTGAAATGTATTCATCCCCTCGGCAAAGCTCCAATTTTGACAGACGATGAACAAGTCATTGCAGAGTCAGCGGTCATTTTGGAGTATTTACAGCAGCGTTACGATCAAAATCAGCAATTTAAACCTAAGCAATCTCAGGATTTACAGCAATATATTTACTGGATGCACTATGCTGAAGGTTCACTTATGCCTTTATTGGTCATGACTTTAGTTATGAATAGTGTAAACAAACACGTGCCATGGTTAATCCAACCTGTAGCAAAAAAAATCACAGAAGGGGTTAAAGCAAGTTTTGTTCGTCCACGTATGAAAGATCATATTAGTTTTTTAGAAAACTACTTATCTGAACATGAATATTTTGCAGGGAATTTTTCATTTGCTGATATTCAAATGAGCTTTCCACTAGAAGCTCTTCAGTCGCGTTTACAAGGTAAATATCCGCATATTCAAGCCTTTTTACATCGTATTCAGCAACGACCAGCTTTTCAAAAGGCAAAACAAAAGAGTTTGGGTTCAAACGAAAGAAATTGTGCTGACATATAAAAGAAAAGGAACAAATATTTGTTCCTTTTTTATCACTCTTGCTTTATTTGCGTTTAATTACGATAGAGTCAATACCACTATGTTGTAATGTTTGCTGGGCTGCAAGCGCAGCATCTTGAGTATCATATGGACCAGAAATAACTCGATACCAAGTCTTACCATTTTCAGAACTTTTGACTACATCGGCAGATAAGCCATTTAAAATAATTTCTGCACGACGAGCATCTGCTTGATCGGGATCTGTATAGCTACGGACTTGTAAAATGTAATTTGGTTGTTGAGGGGCAGCAGCTGTAGAGTCATCGCTATCAGTAGTAGCAACAGACTCAGATGCAGCAGGTTGTGCTGTACTAGGCGCCTCTACAATCATTGCTGTACCCTGATTTTTACTTTCAGGGATTGCTTGTTCCGGAATAGGGGTTACTTGTTGCTGAGGCAATAGATCATAAAAGCGATAGTCTTTATTGGTCTCTTCTTCTTTATAGTGATCAGACGTAATCTGATTTTTTGAAGAAACAGGTTGCCACGGTTTCCACAGCATGAGCATTACCGCAATGCATAAGACGACTAAAATAGCGACAAGTGTCCCTAGCCATTTAGGGATTAAAGGCTTTTTAGGCTTATTAGGTCTTTCAGATACACCGCGTTGCGTTTTGCCAAACACGTGGATTATTCCTCTGTCTTTTGATTGTTTTCTTTCGAGTTTACTTTAAAACATCGCTCTGTAAGGTTTATATCATCACAAAGCGATGTCTTTTACAGCATGGCTGAATATGTAGTTCTACCAAATATCCAGCATTTATTTACATGGCTTCAGGTGCAGAAACACCAAGTAATTCTAAGCCATTACGCAATATTTGTTGTACATTGATTGAAAGTAATAAGCGTGCTTGTGTAAGTTCAGCATCATCACTTAAAACTTTGTGTTCATTGTACCAACCGTGGAATAGCGCAGCTAATTCCTTTAAGTAGTTACCTACTTGGTGTGGTTCATACGCATTAGCAGCACGTAATACAACGTCTGGATATGCAGCAAGTTTAGCAAGAATTTCAGTTTCTGCATCAAGTGATAAACGTGCAGCATGCGAACGAGCAGCATCCACTTCAAACTGTAAGCCAGTGCTTGCTGCTTTTTCTAACATACGGCAGATACGTGCATGAGCGTATTGAATATAATAAACCGCATTGTCTTTGCTTTGTGATACAGCAAGATCTAAGTCAAAGTCAATGTGTTGTTCGCTTTTACGCATTACATAGTAAAAACGAGCAGCATCGTTCCCAACTTCTTTACGTAAGTCGCGTAAAGTCACGAATTGACCTGAACGAGATGACATTTGAACCATCTCGCCACCGCGCCACAAACTTACGAACTGAACTAAAAGAACAGTCAATTTTTTCGAGTCATAACCCATCGCATCAATCGCAGCTTTTACGCGAGAGATATAGCCGTGGTGGTCAGAACCCCAAATATCAACAAGGTCAGTATAACCACGTTGTAATTTATTTAAGTGGTAAGCAATGTCAGAGGCAAAGTAAGTCGTTTGACCATTACGGCGCTTAACAACACGGTCTTTTTCATCGCCAAATTCAGTCGATTTAAACCAGATGTTGCCATCTTTTTCATACAAGAAACCACGTTGATCAAGTGTTTCTAAAGCTTCATCAATTTTTGCGCTAAGAGATGCTTCACTGAACCATTGATTGAAAGTTACGCCAAAGTCAGCAAGGTCATCTTTAATGTCATCTAAAATCGCATGAAGAGCTGCTTGATGGAAAACACGGTAGCCTTCACCTAATAATTGTTGTGAGTTGGCAATAAGACCATCAATGTGTTTTTCTTTGTCACCAGACAATACAACTTTATTGCCTTCGCTATCGAGTTCATCTGCATATTGCACGTCTTCTGGCACATCTTTATAGACGTCTGCTACATCACGAACATATGCATTGTTATCTTTGTCGATAATGCTTTGGGCAATCTCTTTAACGTAGTCGCCTTGATAAGCATTTTTTGGAAATACAAGGTCTTGGCCCAATAATTCTAAATAACGTAAATAGGTAGAAGTCGCCAAAATATCCATTTGACGGCCAGCATCATTTACATAGTATTCGCGATCAACTTTAGCACCTGTTGCTTCAAGCAAGTTCGCAACAGTCATACCATAAGCAGCACCACGGCCATGACCTACGTGTAGGCTAGATGTCGGGTTTGCAGAAACGAATTCAACTTGAATCTTTTTCGCTGCATTTGATTGGCTACGGCCAAAGATTTCTTTTTGAGCTTGAATTTGATCAAGAATCGCAAAACGTTGGTCTGCATTTAAGAAGAAATTGATAAAACCAGGACCTGCGATTTCAGCTTTACTGATATCTGCAACTTCTGGTAGAGCCGCAAGAATTTTTTCAGCTAAATCACGTGGTTTCATACCAGCAGCTTTAGAGCCGATCATGGCAATATTAGAAGCAAAGTCGCCATGGCTTCGGTCTTTGGTGCGCGTTAAATTGCTTGAATTATTCCAATCCGAAGGAAGCACGCCTTCTTGCTGAAGGGTTTGCACTGCATGGTCGAGAGCTGCTTGTATTGCCGTATTCATATCAATCGAAAATAGATGTCGCAGAAAAACGTCAAATATAGCAAATTTCCTATGAGTTGGGGGAGTGCATTTAACGCTTTCACTGAATTTCTTTCTTTTCGTTCCCTACAACTATTTTTTTTGTAAATATTGGAAAATAAGCCTAAGAAAACTCTCAAAGCACGTAAATATAGGCTTTTTAGACAATATTTTCTAAATTATAAGCTAGTAAAACACTTGGTATTTCTTGTAAAAATGTAAGAGGCTGAAAAATTATAGGATTGTAAGCCAAGTATAGTGTTAATAAAGAATGATTTTAAAAAACTTGTAAATCATAAGACTAAATAGTCTTTAATTTTAATATCACAGTTTAAAATACCTATTTCGTCTCAAATAGTCTTAAGCTTACGCATACAACGAGCTTTAGAGAGTGCTGAAACTGTACTTTTCTGAGTTCTAAGCTGGAAAATGAGATAGGCAATGATATCAGGACACCCAAGTAAACACCCACTTTATATCCCTTATGCAGGCTATACACTTTTAGAGTTACCCCTTTTAAATAAAGGATCTGCTTTG
>NQWY01033938.1:0-13143 GCA_019425655.1 Rhizophagus prolifer | reverse complement strand
CAGAAGCCGAATTGAGAAGCTGCTGGCTAACGACTGATATTCCTTTTTGTCTTTTTGAATAAGCGGCAGTTATCATTTGGCTATGTCAAACATAACCAAAATGGTAACTGCCGTTTTTTATTATTAATTCTAGCAATAACATGCAGTTATCTGATTCAATTGTGGGCTGATTTGTAACGATTTGTGCTTGTTTCCAGGGCCATTTAGGACGACAATTAACGGCAGTTTTTCGTCTGTAATCAGACCCAAAATCCTTTATCTAACTATCGCTCAGTGCACTGGTAGCTGTGAAGCCAGGGGCGGTAGCGTGCAAAATTTCTGAAATCATTATTATTAATCGGGTTCCAGAGCATCAATATCTCGATAAACCCAATAGATGGAATAGCTAACGTGAAAATCCTTGTTACGGGCGGTGCCGGATTTATCGGCTCAGCGGTTGTGCGGCATATTATTAAGAATACCCAAGATGCGGTCGTCAATGTGGATAAACTGACGTATGCCGGTAACCTGGAGTCACTGACCGACGTCAATGATAGCGATCGTTATGTCTTTGAACATGCAGATATTTGCGATAAAGTCGTTATGGATCGCATTTTTGCCGAGCACAAACCGGATGCGGTGATGCACCTTGCGGCAGAGAGTCACGTTGACCGTTCTATTACCGGCCCCGCTGCGTTTATTGAAACTAACATTGTGGGTACCTATGTCCTTCTGGAGGCCGCCCGTGCCTACTGGTTGACGTTAGATGATGCGGCTAAAGCGGCGTTTCGTTTCCACCACATCTCAACTGATGAAGTGTACGGTGATTTGCCTCACCCTGATGAACATCCTGCGTCTGCTGAGTTGCCGCTGTTTACCGAAACCACAGCCTATGCGCCAAGCAGCCCGTATTCCGCCTCTAAAGCCTCCAGCGATCACCTGGTTCGCGCATGGCTGCGTACCTACGGTTTCCCAACGATTGTGACCAACTGCTCAAATAACTACGGTCCGTATCATTTTCCTGAGAAGCTGATCCCGTTGGTGATTTTGAATGCTCTGGACGGTAAAGCGCTGCCAATTTACGGCAAAGGTGACCAGATACGTGACTGGCTGTATGTTGAAGACCATGCGCGTGCGCTGTATACCGTTGTAACCCAAGGTAAGCCGGGTGAAACATATAACATTGGTGGGCATAACGAAAAGCAGAATCTGGATGTGGTACACACCATCTGCGATCTGCTGGATGAAATCGTGCCGAAAGAAGGCTCCTATCGCGATCAGATTACTTACGTCGCTGACCGTCCAGGGCATGATCGGCGCTACGCAATTGACGCACATAAAATTGGAGTTGAGCTGGGCTGGAAACCCGAAGAGACATTCGAAAGCGGTATCCGCAAGACCGTGGAATGGTATTTGAGCAACCAGGACTGGGTAAACAATGTTAAAAGCGGTGCCTACAAGACCTGGATCGAACAGAATTACGGAGAACGTCAATAATGAACATTCTTCTGTTCGGCAAGACAGGGCAGGTGGGTTGGGAACTCCAGCGTGCACTCGCACCATTAGGGAACGTGATTGCACTCGATGTGCAGTCGAAAGAATATTGTGGTGATTTTAGCAACCCTGAAGGTATCGCTGAAACCGTTCGTACAATTAAGCCCGACGTCATCGTCAATGCTGCGGCGCATACCGCAGTCGATAAAGCTGAATCAGAGCAGGAATTCGCTCAGCTGCTCAACGCAACCAGCGTCGAGGCAATTGCGAAAGAAGCGGCGAAACTAGATGCCTGGGTTGTACACTATTCTACTGATTACGTGTTTCCAGGGGATGGCGAAACGCCATGGTGCGAAACGGATGCGACCGCACCTCTTAATGTATATGGGCAGACCAAGCTCGAGGGTGAAAAAGCGCTCCAGTCTCATTGTGCTAAGCACCTGATTTTCCGCACAAGTTGGGTTTACGCCGGCAAAGGCAATAACTTTGCAAAAACAATGCTTCGCCTGGCGAAAGCGCGTAAAGAGCTCTCCGTCATCAACGATCAGGTTGGCGCACCGACAGGCGCTGAGTTACTGGCTGACTGTACTGCGCATGCTATCCGTGTAGCGATGGTAAAACCGGAAGTGGCTGGCCTGTATCATCTTGTTGCATCAGACACGACCACCTGGTATGACTATGCTGCGCTAGTATTCGATGAAGCCAGAAAGGCGGGGATTGAACTGGAAATTGAAAAACTCAATGCAGTTCCAACAACCGCGTATCCTACGCCTGCGCGTCGGCCACATAATTCGCGTTTAAATACAGAGAAATTCCAGCGCAACTTTGGCCTGGTATTACCGGCATGGGATGTGGGCGTTAAGCGAATGCTCGCCGAGCTTTTTACCGCTGAATCAATCTAATCATTAAATAATTGCCCGGATTCGGGCAATTTGCATTTATAGAGAAATTAAAATGGCTACGCGTAAAGGTATTATTCTTGCTGGTGGATCCGGCACTCGTCTCTACCCTGTGACCATGGCGGTGAGTAAACAACTGCTGCCCATTTACGACAAACCAATGATTTACTATCCGCTGTCTACACTGATGCTGGCGGGGATTAAAGACATTCTGATCATCAGTACGCCACAGGATACCCCACGCTTTGAACAGCTTCTGGGTGACGGTAGCCAGTGGGGGTTAAACCTTCAATATAAAGTGCAGCCAAGCCCGGATGGACTGGCGCAGGCCTTTATCATTGGTGAAGAGTTCATTGGTGACGATAGCTGCGCGCTGGTGCTGGGCGATAACATTTTCTATGGTCATGACCTGCCTAAACAGCTGGAAGCCGCAGTAAGTAAAGGCGACGGTGCAACGGTATTCGCCTACCACGTCAATGATCCTGAACGTTATGGCGTGGTGGAGTTCGATAAAAATGGTACGGCCATCAGTCTGGAAGAGAAGCCGCTGGATCCTAAAAGCAACTATGCCGTAACGGGTCTCTATTTCTACGATAATGATGTTGTGGAAATGGCGAAGAACCTTAAACCTTCTGCGCGCGGTGAGCTGGAAATTACGGATATCAACCGTATATACCTGGAGCAGGGACGTCTGTCAGTTGCCATGATGGGACGCGGTTATGCTTGGCTGGATACCGGTACACATCAGAGCCTGATCGAGGCAAGTAACTTTATTGCGACAATTGAAGAGCGTCAGGGGCTAAAGGTTTCCTGTCCGGAAGAGATTGCTTTTCGAAAAGGTTTCATCGATGCGGAGCAGGTCAAGATACTGGCAGAACCCCTGAAAAAGAATGCCTACGGTCAATATCTGCTTAAAATGATAAAAGGTTACTAATCGATGAAAGTTGTAAAAACTGATATTCCAGATGTACTCATTTTTGAGCCGAAAGTATTTGGTGACGAACGCGGATTTTTTTTTGAAAGCTTTAACCAGAAAATTTTTGAAGAAGCGGTTGGACGAAAGGTTGAGTTTGTGCAGGATAACCATTCAAAATCACACAGAGGGGTTCTTCGAGGTCTACATTTTCAGAAGCGCCCATATGCTCAAGGTAAACTCGTAAGATGCGCTGTCGGAGAGGTTTTTGATGTTGCTGTGGATATGAGAAAGGATTCGCCAACATTTGGCCATTGGGTTGGTGTTTATATTTCAGCTACGAATAAACGTCAGTTGTGGATTCCCGAAGGCTTCGCTCATGGCTTTTTAGCATTATCTGACACGGTTGAATTTTTGTATAAAACAACAGATTACTATCATACTGAATCAGAAGTTACTATTGCATGGAATGATCCCGAGTTGAATGTTAACTGGGGGATTAAGGAAAATCCGCAAATTTCAGAGAAAGATACTAAAGGTATATCTTTAAAACAGTATAAAGAAGAAAAGTAAGATCATGGAAAATAAAATATCCTTATTAGTTAATTCACTTAATGAATTCGAAAATTTAAAAAAAAATATAATTCCTTTAGTTAGTTATTTTGATGAAGTCATCATCATTGATATGGAAAGTAACGATGGTTCACGAGAGTTATTTGAAAACATTGATAATGCTAATTTTATAGAAGTAGCAAAAATGGGATATGTTGAGCCTGCCAGGAAAGTGGGGATTGATGCTTGTAAAAATGATTACATATTTATTTTGGATGCCGACGAATATCCTTCAAAAAAGATCATCGAAGAACTAGTAAACTTTCAATCAGCTAAAGGGGAAAGTAGTTTTGATGGTGCCATTACTGGCGGAGTGCTCATTCCACGACTCAATCGTATGTTTGAAAAAGAGATTGTTTGGGGTAAATTCGCGCCTGATAATGATCGTCAATTAAGATTTTTCAAGAGAGATTCAGTATTAGTTTCTGACGTTATTCATGCCGGCTTGAGATTTCGTGATGAAATTTCGAGTATTAAAACTTTATCTTTTGATGAAGGCTATTATTTATACCATTACCATTCTTCAACAGCATTTGAATTTATTAGTAGACTTGTAAGGTATTCTGAGTTTGAAGGTTTCAGGGATAAGGGTGACAAAAGCTTTAATGTAAAAAAGGCCATAAAAGCATTTTTACGTGAATATATTGCAGAGCGTGGTTGTTTGCATGGTAAAGTAGGTTTTGCATTGGCATATATTCTTTCTCTTCGTGCTTTTTTAAAAGGGTCATAGTAGATGCGGGCAATAGCATTCATATTGTTGCTTTATGCTGCAGTTTTAATCACTAATCAATATAGTGTACTTACATCTAAAATAGATTTCAATTTATTGTATATTTGGCCCCAAATAGTAGCGTTAGTCATCAGTTATTTGATTATGAATAATCAAAGACACAATACAATATATATTGACGATCTACAGTGGTGTATACCGGTTGCAAAAGCAAGTATAGCGTTATCTATGGTAATATTATTGGTCACATTACCTGTTTCCGGTAGAGATGCGAAGCTTGAAGTGATTTCATCTAATAACCTTTTATATTATATCAATTTAATTAACAGTGGTATATTGATGGTGTTGCTTTGTTCATTAATTCAACCTATCAAAATAGTTTTATCGAAAAAAACTTTCATTTATATTTTATGCGCACTTGTCTTTTTTTCAATGACAAATTTATCAAGAACGATGGCTTTTTATTTTGCAATTGCTTTATTCTTGTCAAAAATAAAAATCGCTATTACTAAGCGACAATTTTTCCTTCTTTGCGGGGGAATGATACTATTTATGGGATTAATGCCAATCCTGCAGGGACGTACTGATAATGTGGAAGGTGCGATTGGCCGTAGTATATTAAATATCATATTTTACCTGTCATATTCATTTGGGCTGGGGGACTATTTGATAAATAATACTAATGTGGAAGGCATTAGTACTGGATATTTTGGTTATGCCCTTTCTAAAATGGTAGGGGAGCCGTTGAGTTCAAATATATTTTTTGATAATAAAATGCTTTATGATTTTGTAAATTTAGGTATGTCAGATATTTATGGTTCCTTGAACGCTAATGTTATGTATCCACTATGGTCTACCGTATACATTGATTTTGGAGTGTACAGTTTTATTCCATATATTATAACATTATTATTCATGATTATATTACTACATGCGAGATTATCATTGCTTTTTAGTTGGTTTTTATTTAGATTTTTCGCTTTAGGTTTTTTAATATCACCAATACTCTTACGTGATGTTGTAATTGAATTGATTGTTGTCGTAGTTTTCCAAATATTAATTGTAAAGAAGAAATTTCGTCGGGAGATTGCATGAATCAATTTTTAATTGTTTTTGTTTGCTATGATCAAAACCCTAACTATATAAACTATATAAAAAAAATAAAATCTCTCTTTAGATTGTGCTCGATTAAAGACATAGTTATCGTAAACACGTTTTTGGGAGAAATTGCATCACTTTCAAGCAAAGGGCTCACAACCTATACCAGTAATGCAATAAATAGTGAGATGGAGTTTTCTGGGTATTTTTATGGACTTGAATGGTATAACAGTGAAAATTCGATCTTAGGGAATAGTAAGCAATCGTTCATTATGCTGAATGATACGATTTTGAAACATGGTAAACTTAGAAAGATAGAGCGTATTGCGTTTAATGAATGGAAATTAAAAAACTTGTTCCGAAAGTTCACGAAACCAGCTATCTTTGGTTTTTGGCATACTTCTAAGTATCTTCGCAATACGGAGATAAAGGAAGGATATTTTAATTCTAAATTTCTTGCATTTTACAACATAACATTCGAGAAGTTTAGCGCCTTGATTAATTTAAATAAAATCGGAGTCACAATTCTGTCAGATAATACATACAGGAATAATATTTTTATTTCTGATGAGTATTCCATCTTCCTTAAAAAGTGGTTAAATGGGAATGACGGTTGGTATAAATCAGAAAAAATAAATGAACAAAACAAAAAATTTTTTGAAGCAAAAGCAAAATCTATAATTCATGAGCATTATTTGAGTAAATATAGTACGGAGCTGTCAATTATGCATTATTGTATGATTAAGAAGTCTATATTTGTTAAGTTAATAATATTTTTCACTGGGTTTAAATATTAATGAACGCCGGCATCATTGTCTTTGTCCGTAATCTCATAATCGCCGCTTCAGGCTTCATTCTAATATCTAAGGGTGTAAAGCATCTTGCAGAAGTGCATGCGGCATTTCTCTTGATGATTATGTTGGTAGTAAATGCTCAAAATACATTATATGAAGGGCTATTTTTAACTCATACAATGTCTTACAAAGATAATGTAGCTCAATTAATATATAAAAGACAAAGTATATTCCAATATATAATACCAATATTCTCTTTGCTTCTTGTTTATTGTTATTCAACATTAGTTTTGTTAACTTCAATTCCGATATCAATTTACCTTCTTTTATATTTGTGCTTTTTGGCTAACATTTTATCGATTGGAACAATAAATATATTCTGCGCCTCAGCAAAACATATCTTTTATTTTTTAATTGATATCTTCGCTACAATTTTAGCTATAATTATAGTCTCATATTTCGTTAACTATGCAGTTCTGATTGTGGCGTTGATACTCCGGGTCATAGGTAGTGCAATAGCTAGTTTGATATACCATACAAAAAAGTTAAAAAAAGAAGAGTCTAATAATATACATAAAAAAAATATCTCATATCCTTTGTATTCTCTCGGTTATTTTTCCGGGACCTTATTATCTTTGTGCCGCGACTCGATCTCCCCCTTGATAATTGGTTGGCTTATAGGTCCTTCAGCCTTGATAGCGATAAGAATATTTAATACTTGCTACAGTGCGCCAGGATTGATTGCTGGAGCGATGAATAAAATTGTTATACGTTATGCACAGAAAGATAAATTCCCTGCAAATATCTTCAAATATTATTTAATTACTTTATATGCTATGTCGATCGCCTATTTGACTATGTGGTTTTTAGGTGGGAATTTTCTTTATGAATTTCTATTCGGTATGAAAAAATATTTCCCAAATGAATCATTGATCCTTGGATTGACTTTTTTCTGTTTGTTTTGGCCGTTAGGACAGACCGCGATAGCAAAAATGATTTTTTTTGGAACATCACGTTTATTTTTTCAAGTCTCACTTATATGGACTATTATTTCTTTAGGATGCATTTTTATACTCTTAAAATATGATTTAGTTATATACATATATGTGTTCTCTTTATCTCAGTTTATAAATATAGTGATTCTCTACAAGGTTTCTAAACATGAAACAGTTGTCAAAAGTCATTAGTTTTATTTCAATAAAAATAAAAAAATCCATCTTCAATTTAGTATTGAGTTTTGTTTTTAAAAAAGATATCACAATTATATCTTCTAATTGTATAGGTACTAGAATTTATCAGTCAGCAAAGAAAAAATATAGATCGCCAACTATCAATTTATGGTTCAATCCCGCTGATTTTATTAAGTTTACAGAACATCTTGACTTTTATTTACAACAAGAATTAATAGAGTATTCAGATCCTGAAAAAAATTATCCATGTGGGAAATTGCATGATGTAACAATTTTCTTTCAACATTATAGGACTTTTGATGAGGCAAAAAGTAAATGGCAAGAAAGAACTAAAAGAACTTGCACAGATAATTTCCTGATAATATTCACAGATAGGGATGGTGCGTCTATTGATGATCTTAAAACAATTGCTAAACATAAAAATTCTATTGTATTCTGCTCCAGTGATAAAAGAGAATATTTAAAATCGGTACCAAATATTGTTTTTATAGATGATTCTGAGAGCCAAGTAGGCGATTTATACAGTAATTATCATCAAATGCTATACCGTTTCCCTTTTAAAAAAGTATTTAAATTATGAAAAATAATATAACGAAATATTTTGTTGTTGATCTGTATGCGCATGGCGCAGAGCATTCTTTATTCGTGGAAGCTTTTATTGATTTTTTTGAAAAAAAAGACTCTGTCTTTTTACTGAACGATGTGCATGGAAAATTATTGAAAAATAATCGGAAAAGTAATATAGGCTTTTTATTAAAGGAATCGAAAATAAAAAACAAATACCTTCGGTTATTTAATAGAGAAGTTATTAAGCTTCTTTGGTTCTTGTTGTTCGTTCCTTATATTATACTAACACGGAGGCAATTATGTATTTTAGGGGCGAGTAATCTTCAATTATTCTTTTTGTCTTTCTTAACATATTTGAAGCCAAGCATAGTAATGCACGGTCAAGCTGAAGCATTAATAACTAACTCTGCGAATTTGTCGAAAGCCTCAAGATTATTTAAATATGGATTCGAGAAGTTAACAAAAGCTGGAGCTAAGTTCTTATTTTTAAGCAAACATATCGAAAATAATATAATGTACAGAGGAAGCTATTTTTATATAAAGCATCCATTGCCTTCTAGTAAAATATTAAGAAAACCCAAAGAATTTCAAGCTAATCCTCTAAAGTTAGCAATAGTTGGTCTTTTAAGAAACGATAAGAAAAATTGTAACTTAATATATGATCTCTCAATTAATGGTTCTACTGAAATATGGGCAATTGGGAGAGCACATAAAGATTTTATCATAAATTATGACTCTAAGGTAAAATTTAAATTGTGGGATTCCGTTTATAGTGATGTAGAATTTGAGAATGCGATTGCAGACATTGATGGATTCATCTATCTGTTTGACGAGTCACAGTATAGGATGACAGCATCTGCAACAGCTCTTGACGCAATAATTCATCAGAAGATGGTGTTTACTTTGAAAAATGATGCTGTACAAAGCCTTTTGGAATCTTATCCTCATGTGGTTTCTGCTGAGAATATCGATGATTTATCAAGCATCATTAATTCATTTAAGCAGAAAAAAATAGTTATTGATAATTCAGTCATCCTAAAGAATTATGTATTAGGTGAGGAAAATATTGACACTCAAATTGTTGAGGAATGGATTCAGTGAAGCAAGAGTTATTAGTTTCAATCATCACGCCAACGTTTAATAGCATTAATTACATTAAAGAAACATATAGATCTATTTTAGAGCAAAAATATCAAAATTGGGAGTGGGTAATTACGGATGATTGTTCTACTGATGATACTTTTGACTTCCTTCTTCAGTTATCCATAAATGATATACGTATTCGTCCTTTCAAACTTGACAAAAATAGTGGTGCAGCTGTTGCGCGAAATAATTCACTTAATCACTCTAGGGGAGAATATATAGCTTTTATTGACGCAGATGATTACTGGGAGAAAGATAAATTATCATCACAAATAAGTTATATGGTAGAGAAAAATCTGGACTTTTGTTTCACTTCTTATATATGTGAAACTGAAGTCGTAAGTAAATTATGTAAAGTTGTTGATGCTACCCATTCTGAGAATGTTTTTACATATAAAGATATGTTAAAGAAAAAAGCAACTCTTGGATGCTCAACTGTAATTCTAAGAAAGAGCCTTGTAAAACAACACAGAATGCCACTTATTAGGACCGGTCAAGATTATGCTTTTTGGCTTAAGTTGTTGAAAGAAACAAATGCTGTTTTGTTCAATCGATGTTTGACTCATTACAGAATTGTTCATGGGTCCTTGTCAAGGAACAAGTTTAAAAAAGCTAAAAGACAATGGTATATTTATCGTGATATTGAAAAAATAAATCTGATCAGTGCTGCTTATTATTTTTTATTTTATGCATTCCGAGCAATCTTTAGAAAATAGGTGTTAAAATGGATTCTTTCAAACCAATAATTCTTGCTGGAGGAAGTGGAACCCGACTATGGCCACTTTCTCGAACTCAAAGGCCAAAGCAATTTCTTAAATTACTAGATGCAAGAAGCAGCCTTTTTCAACAAACTCTTCTTCGTCTAGATGGTTTGGACATACAAGAACCTCAGATCATTTGTAATGAAGAACATCGTTTTCTTGTCAATCAGCAACTCAAAGAAATTGGACATGAAAATGTCACAATTCTGCTAGAGCCTGTAGGAAGAAATACGGCTCCTGCAATTGCTGTGGCGGCTCTTGATGCTCTCAGTAAGGGAGAAGATCCTCTATTGCTAGTTTTAGCAGCTGATCATTTCATAGAAAACATACCTTCTTTTCATAATTCTATAAAAAATGCAATTCGTCTGGCAGAAAAAAATTACTTGGTCACTTTTGGCATAAAACCTAACTTTCCAAATACCGGATATGGATATATTAAACAAGGGAAAGAATTAAATGGTTCTCATTTTATAGAGTCATTTAAAGAAAAGCCTTCTTATGAGACTGCTTGTTCTTATGTTAATTCGGGAAATTATTACTGGAATAGTGGTATGTTTATGTTTCGGGCTTCAGTATTTATCAATGAGTTGAATAAATACGCTCCTAATATATTGCAATATTGCTCAGAGGCGGTTAGTAATTCGAAAGTTGATGAATCTTTTTTACGAATAGATGGTAACTCTTTCTCGCGTAATCCGTCATTGTCCGTTGATTATGCCGTAATGGAACATACTAATATTGGTGTTGTGGTCTCTATGGATGCAGGTTGGAACGATGTTGGATCATGGTCTGCATTATGGCAATTAGGTGAGAAAAATGAGCTTGGAAATTGTTCTGATGCTAATGTAATATCGATTGATTGTAAAGATAATTATATCAAAACGGATTCAACGTTAGTAGCAACAATCGGTGTTGATAATCTTGTTGTCGTATGTACTAAAGATGCAGTACTTATTTCTCATCGAAATAATGATCAGGATGTAAAACTTGTTGTTGACGAGCTAAAATCCCAAAAGCGTGAAGAATACCGCCAATATCCACTGAATTACAGACGCTGGGGTTCACAAGAACGTTTAGATAGTGGGCAGGGTTTTCAAGTAAATCGTATTACTATCAATAAAGGTAGTCTCATTTCTAAACAATACCATCAGCACCGTGCAGAACATTGGGTCATTGTCTCTGGCAAGGCTGAGGTAATTTTAAATGAAATTTCAAAGATTTATGAGGCAAATGAGTCTATTTATATTCCACCTGGTTGTGTTCATACAATAAGGAATGTTGGTGACTATCCATTAGAAATTATCGAGATACAATCAGGTCATTATCTTGGCGAAGATGATATCACAAGAGTTGATACGGGTACGGAATTATGATGAACATAGTTGCCAGCAAGATTTTAAAATCAAGTAATATTTCTTTTGGCACAAGTGGAGCTCGCGGACTTGTTGTAGATTTCTGTGATTCTGTGACGGCTGCTTTTACTCATGCTTTTCTGGATGTTATAAGTCAGTGTTTCGACTTTGAGACTGTTGCTTTGGCCATTGACAATCGTCCAAGTAGTTATTCAATTGCGCAAGCATGTGCAGCAGCTATTAATGACCATGGCTTTGGAGTCGAGTTCCATGGCGTAATCCCTACGCCAGCACTGGCCAATTACTCTATAGCTAAACACATTCCTTCCATCATGATTACTGGCAGCCACATCCCCTTTGACAGAAATGGAATGAAGTTTTATCGACCAGATGGTGAAATAAGTAAGGAAGACGAATATTCAATTTTCAATAGTAATTATTCGTTCCATGAATTGACCAGGAGGCCTGAACTGATAAAATGTTCGGATGCAGCTAACGATTATATAGCAAGATATACTTCTCTATTTGACAAAGATATACTTCTTGGTAAGAAAATTGGCATTTATGAGCATTCAAGTGCAGGGCGAGATATTTATCGTGAGCTTTTTACATCCCTTGGGGCTGAAGTAGTTTCCTTTGGTAGGAGTGATGAATTTGTACCAATTGATACTGAGGCTGTGGGAGAAGAAGATAGACTGTTAGCGAAAACGTGGTCAAAAAAACACAATTTCGATGCTATATTTTCCACTGATGGAGACGGTGACCGCCCACTCGTTTCTGACGAAAATGGTAATTGGCTACGTGGAGATATACTTGGTCTGCTTACATCAATTCAATTAAATATTGATGCACTAGCTGTTCCGGTAAGTTGTAACACATCAATTGAACTATGTGGTGAATTTAAGCAGGTGCAGAAAACACGAATTGGCTCGCCATATGTTATATCTGCATTTGAATTATTAAAAAGGGATTATTCATCTGTTGCGGGGTTTGAAGCTAATGGCGGATATATTCTGGCGAGTGATTTGAATATCAATGATCGAATTTTATCTGCATTACCTACGCGCGATGCAATATTGCCAGCTCTTATGCTTCTTATTGCCTCGCGGCGTGTCCCTATATCGCAACTGGTAAAAAAATTACCACAACGTTTTACATGGTCTGACAGGGTTAAGAATTTCCCTGAAGAAAAAAGTAAAAATATCATACTAACTGCGTTAAAGTCGCCTCAGAGTTTTATTAATGAGCTTGGCTTATCTCCTCGTAGATGTATTAATGTAGATGAAACCGACGGTGTACGCTTTATTCTTGATAATGGTGATGTTCTACACTTACGCCCTTCAGGAAATGCTCCTGAGTTACGTTGTTATACGGAAGCAGAAAATGAAGTACAAGCCAAAGCTTATGTAGAATTGGTATTTAGTAAAATTGTATAAGTGAACTGCTTTAGTAACTACATGACATACCAATAATTTGTCTTGTTAAAATTATTGGTATGTTCATAGGTTAATATATGAGTATAACCGCATCTTCCACTACACATTACCAAGCATCCTGAGTTAACATTATAAACACATTCAAGCCGCGCATAAGTCGCGGCGACCACACCTG
>NQWY01033937.1:0-90470 GCA_019425655.1 Rhizophagus prolifer | reverse complement strand
CAGTTTCAAAAGAAACCGGGGTGTTGCTTGTTGCGCGGAATAAAAGCGGAAAGTTAATTACTGATCCTTAATCTTTAAACATTAAAATTTAATTCAATTAATAAAGAAATTACTGATTTTATTCAAATGTTTAATGAGAAATGAATAAGAGCTAACTTTAAAATTAAGAAAGCTCTTCTAAATGTATTATTTTAACTGTCTACGAGCATGTTTTAGAGCCGTGCGCAGACCCTCTTCGAGAGTGGGATGATAAAAAGGTTTTTCTAAAATGTCATTTAAAGTTAATCCTTCACCAATAATCCAGCTTAACAAATGCGCCATATGTTCTGTTGCTTCTGTAAATAACTCGGCACCAAGTAGTTTTTGAGTTTCTCGTTCTATATAAACTTCAATAGCACCTTTATTTTTTCCGAGAACAATAGCTCTTCCTTGTCTTTCATAAGAAACTTCGCCCGTAACAAACTCTACTCCATTATTTTTTAGCTGCTTATAACTTTGCCCTACAATTGCCATTTCTGGATGACTGAACACTATTCCTAATGGAATGAGTGTCTTAACTGGATTAACTTGTGGGTAATTCAAACAGTTATAAACTATTTTTCTACCTTCATGAGCTGCTTCATGTTGTAATGGCGTTGAAGTATAAGCATCCCCAGCAATGAAAATTGGATAACTATCCAACTGTTTTGTTTTTGCATTTATAGGTAATAATTTAATGTCTTTAAAAGATTTATCAATATTCTCTAATTGTAAGGTCTCTAGTAAGCTTGAACGGCCTGTTGCAGATAACACATACTCAGCTTGAATAGATTTTTCTTTTTCATCAATTTTATAATTTAATATAACGCCATTAGAAGTAGACTTAACTGCGCTAGGTAATGTCTCAAATAAAAAATTTAACTCTTTACTTAACTCTTGTTGAGCAAGTTGCTGTAATTTAGAGCTAGTAAATATTCCAATTCTTTTACTACGAGCAAATATAGTTGTTTCTACACCCAAGCGATGCATGGCTTGGGCAATCTCTAGGGCAATTACTCCACTTCCAATAACGGCAATAGATTTAGGTAGAGTGTCTAATTCAAATATTTGGTCTGTAGTAATAAGGCGATTACCTAATTCTTGTTTCCATGTTTGATCATAATTAGGAGTGGAACCAACCGCCAGAATAAAGCTTTTTGATTGGTATTGTTTACCATTCACTTCAATAGTTTCCGAATCAATAAAACGTACTTTACCTGAAATTCTATGTTCAGTTGGCCATTGCTCTACATCGTTAAGGGTCGCCTTCGTAAAGCGGTCACGTAAGGTTCTTACATGTTCCATAACCTGATCAGTATTAATATCTACTGAAGCATTCAACCCAACTTTTTGAGCATTTTGTATGTCATACATACGATTTGCAGTAGAAATTAAGACTTTACTTGGCATGCAGCCTACACGTGCGCATGTGGTATCCCATGGCCCATCATTTATAATTAAAATATTGTTTGTGTATTTCACTGCTTCTTTATAAGCACTAATACCAGCGGTACCAGCACCAATGATAATGATATCGAACATTATAAATCCCAGTATTTATAAATTTTTCATCTAACAAGTTACACAAGAGAACACAATGTAATTTATGTTTACAGAGTGTGGTGAATATGATTACACTAATAATATAAATAATTAAAAAATCTTATACCTTTAGGAAAGATTGGGGAAATGAAAAGTATGTATAAAAAACAACTTACCTTGAAGTTGTCGGCTATTGCTGTATCAATTATGTTAGCGAGTTGTGGTGGGGGAGGCGGCGATGGTTATTACCAGAGTGGTTCATCAAATAGTAGTAATTCCTCATCTGGAAGTAATAATTCTGGATCTCAACAAGCCACTGCTACAGCATTAAAGATAGAGCTAGATAAATTATCAGTTGCGGCGACGAATGATACTTTAACGGTTACTGTTAGAGCTTTAGATATAAATAAAGGTGGCGTTGCTGGTACTAAAGTTAGTTTGGCATTAGTTGATCCAACAAATAATGTATCTATAGAAGGGGTATCAACTCAAACTACAGATGCTGCAGGTAATGCTGTATACATTATAAAAACACCAAAAACATCGAGTTCAATCAATGATTTGGTAAAAAATGGTTTTAAATTAATTGCGTCTACAAATAATGGTTCGCTTACTCAAGAACAGACTGTGACAGTCACAGGGAGTAATAGTACTGCTGAAGCTGATACTACGAGTATCGTATTGTTTGATGCTACAAAGACCTCTTTAAATGTTAGAGGTGATCAAACAACAGTTACATTAACAGCTGTAGATGCAAATGGGGCAACTTTAGCAAATCAAGCAATTACGCTTAAAGTTAAAGATTCGGTCTTAAATGGCGTTAAATTTACACCAAATGCAACTCAAACTGATGCAAATGGTCAAATTAGTTATACTTTATCTTTTAGCGAAAATCAAAGAGCCTCATCATACAGTGCTGCACAGTTCGTGACAGATGATCTTGTACTAGAAGCTAATTTTGGTCAATCAACAAAAATTTATACGTATAAACTCGATGTTGTTAATTCTGATGTACCAGTAGCAGTAGGCGCTATTTCTGTAGCATATAATCCGACAACAATGGAGGACTCGAGTGATGGAGTTTACTACTATAAGAATATATCAGTACAAGTAACTGATGTTGACGGTAAGCCAATACCAAATCAAGACGTAACAATGGGCGTTAATGCACTTGCTTATTATAAGGGGCAATTTGCTTTTGTTGACACGTCTACTCCTGCAGATGGTAAGCCAGATGAATATTTACCAGTTTCTAGAGTTGCTTGTACGTCACCAGTTCAAGCTGTAAATGTTAACGGTGAGGTTATTAATCAATTAAAGCCGCTTAAAGAAAATTCTACAGTCCAAGTTGTATCGTATATTAATAGTGCAGGTACTGCTGCAACCAATAATAAATACACAACAGATGGAAATGGTCGTTTTGATCTTAAGATTCAATACCCTAAAATTTATGCATCTTGGTTAACTGTTCAGTTAACTGCTAAATCTACAGTTTCGGGAAGTTTGCTTAAAGGATCTACATCTTTGACTTTAGGTTATTTAAATAAAGATGTTACTGTAAGTGATCTTATTGCTCCGAATATATTAAGCCCATATGGAACAGATCTAAACTGTTCAAATGGTAATTAATATAAAAAGAAGCAGCATTTAAGCTGCTTCTTTTTTTAAAGGTGTGTACCCATACTTACACCGACTGTAGGTCGAACCTGCATAGATGAGCATGCACTAAGAATGAGACAACTTACCAGTAAGAATATAAGTTTATTCATAATAAAACTGAAAAATTTAAAGTGATTTGAATATTTTAGTTGAAAGGTAGTGATATATCTGTTGAATTGATGCAGTTATATATATTCTTTTATTAAAAAAAGGCTCTATTTTTACTTGAAAATAGAGCCTTTAATAATTGTATTCAAAGTGCGGTTCATAAAGCAAATAGGCCAAGAAACCAGTTAAAAATGCCCATAAGAGACTCCAAATATATTGAATATGAGGATGAAAAAAGTATCCAAATAATAAAGTCGTAATACTGCAAATACCTAACAAATACGGCAATACATTCACAAAACGAAGGTTATGATCTTCACGCCATGGATGTAATGCGTTTAAGAGCTCTTGATCTGTTTGTGACTTTTGCCCCGCATCCCAAAGTCGAGCAATATTACGAAAGACCTGTGTATTTTTTTTACGTCTTATATGAAGTGCTTGTTGTACGGTATCAATTGGCATGAAATTAATGAGTTGATTATCATAAAGTGCTAACTCTAGATTATCTTTTAAATTGAAAGAGATAAATAGAAATACCAAGACTATTTTTATTTTAATTGAGAGGCTGGGTTAAACCTAAAATTAACTTAGTAGGTTTAACCCATTTATAAATTTTAAACTTCTAGCTTATCAATCAACATTGCATCGCCATAACTAAAGAAACGATAGCGGTTTTTAACTGCATGTTCATAAGCAGCCAAAATATTGTCTCGATTCGACAATGCTGAAACTAACATGAGTAGGGTAGATTCAGGTAAATGGAAGTTAGTAATTAAACGATCTACAATGCAGAACTCATAGCCCGGATAGATAAAGATCTGCGTATCACCATTCCACGCTGCGATTTTTCCGCTGTGTGCTTGAGCTGCACTTTCTAAGGCACGTGTTGCGGTTGTACCGACAGCAATTACTTTATTGCCGCGCGCTTTTGTCGCCAAAATTAAATCAATTGTTTCTTGGGGAACGTCGCACCATTCACTGTGCATGACATGATTGGTAATGTCATCAGTACGAACAGGCATAAATGTGCCAGCACCCACGTGTAAAGTCACAAAAGATTTATGAACATTTTTTTGCTCTAACTTTGCTAGTAACTCTTCGTCAAAGTGCAGGCTAGCAGTTGGCGCAGCCACACTGGCAATTTTCTCAGGGTTATGGAAAACCGTTTGATAGCGTTCAGTGTCAATTTCTTCTGCTTCACGGTTAAAGTAAGGCGGAATAGGTAACTGACCATATTGCTCAAGTACAGGCAAAATTGGCTGCGAAAACTCAACGACAAATAAGTTTTCATGACGACCACGCACAATCACAGGAATATTATCTGTACCTACATAAAGCTCGGCACCAGCTTTAGGAGAGTTACTCGATTTGATATGACAATACGCAGTGGTGTAGTTCAACATACGCTCAACCAAAATCTCAATCGCACCGCCTGTAGAGCGTTTTCCTTTAAGTCGAGCTTTCATGACTTTGGTGTCATTCAGCACCAACAAATCACCTTCTTCAAACAGATCGATAATGTCTGTGAACATGTGATCGTGATATTGACCCTTTGAATCTAGGTGCAATAACCGTGAAGCACTACGTGATTCAAGAGGGTAACGGGCAATAAGTTCATCAGGTAATTCAAAGGAAAAGTCAGACAGTTGCATATTTAGGAAAAAACACCGCAAAAATTGGGCCTAGTATAAACTTTTTCGCTTTTTTATGGCTGTGCTTCTGATCTAAATCATGAAAAATGTTTAAATGATCTAAAAGTGAACGATAATATTCACTTAGGGTTTGACAAGTTTTACAAACGCGCTAATATACGCAACACAAACATACTTCCTCTCCCGAGGTGGTGAAATTGGTAGACGCGGCGGACTCAAAATCCGCTGTCAGAGATGACGTGTCGGTTCGAGTCCGACCCTCGGGACCATATTCAGAATCGTAAGATTCTACGAAAACCCCTAAGCTAACGGCTTAGGGGTTTTTTGTTGGGTTAAAATAACTGCCTATCATAGAAAGTTTAGATTCTTATGAAATTTCATTTGGGATAGGATTTGTATAAGCAATTGATAATATATAATTTTGGTGGAATAAATGGATCTATTCTTCATTAAAAGTCTTGAGCTGCAAATTTAGATTAGAATATAAAAGACAAGATAGGGTATACGATTTAGGTAGGATTATGTTTCTACCTACTATTTTACAATTAGAGAGTAAATTATGAATAAAAAAATGATAGGGGCTATCTTTGGGTTAATCATTTTGATTTTTGGATATTTATACGCTTCGCCTTATATCATCTTAAATAGTATTAAGAATGCTTTGAAAGAGAATGATAGTGAAAAGGTTTCTGCCTATATTGACTATACAAGCGTGCGCCAAAGTCTGAAAGATCAGATGAATGCTTATATGTTAAAAGGAATCACGACTAAAGAAGCAAATGGTTGGGAAGCTTTAGGTGCAATGATGGCTTCAACTTTGGCCGAAAAGATGGTTGATGCAGTAGTAACACCTGAAGGTATGACCTTGATGTTACAAGGGAAGGATCTTAAAAAAACTTTAACTGGTGATATAGAAGATACACCTAAAGAAAGCACAGATACCCCAAAGATAGAATACAAAACTCGGTATTTATCAATGAATATGTTTGAAGTAACTTTTAAAAATAAAGAAAATAGCAAGGATGTGAAAATCATTATGGAGCGTGATGGTTTGAGCTGGAAAATAAAAAAGATTGCTCTACCAATGGGTTAGATAAAGCCTAAACAAAAATTAGAGTCGTAATTATACTGTTGATATGGAAGCTAGTATTCAACTGTATGGTTATAATGTCCAAGATAGTTAAATCATTAAAAACAATAATCTGAAAAAGGCCAAGTTGGTGGTCTTTTTTGAAAGAATACTATTTTATAAACTCGTATTTCTAATATCTTACAACTCTCTATACCCAAACATTTGTTGTATTTTTCTCAAGCATACCCACTTTATGTATCTGAAAACCTTTAATTGAAACTTCACATTTCTATTTTGAAAAGAACGTTGCTCTTTTTATGTACTGTGTTAAAGTTTGTATTAGATCATAATGATTATAAGTACATTTCTTGAAAGCGGTTCCGACCAACAACGACAAAATCTGTGAGGCGGGCAAATGACATTCCAGCGTTTAGAACTACATCAGATCGAGCAGTTAAGTGCTTGTAGAATATCACTATTACTTGGATTAAATGCCGAGCAGAACTATATCGAGCAATTTTTCCGATTTAGTCTTCGTCTGTTGAAGTGTCAAAAAGCCTTATTAACTTTTAATCAGGAACCTTACTTTTGGCACCATTGCCCTGAAGGTATAACTGCAATTTCGTTTAAGCCTTCGAAACATTTGAAACAGTGCTTTGCTAAACAACAGATCATTAATCATCTGCATCCTTCCTATCAAAACTTAACCAACTATTTAAAAGAACTAAACATCGAGTGCAGTAGAGCATTGGCTGTACATCTTTTACATCCCGATAAGACTTCGATGGGCTTTGCTGTCTTTTTTGATGATGATGCAGCTACCTTTGAAGATGATGATATTCAATTGCTGCTCGATTATTGTTCTACGTTTATGCAACAGGTTGAATTGAAGTTTAACTATGAAGAGTTAAACGAACTTTATGAACAACAGGTGGCAATTAATTCAAGTAAAACAAAATTTTTCTCGATTATTTCGCATGACTTACGTGCGCCCTTTCATGGGTTACTTGGGTTTTCCGAGGTACTTGCCAAAGAGCGCGAGACTTTAGATGAATCTAGCATTCAAAATATTGCAGATTATTTATATGAAACCTCGCAATCGACCTATAACTTGCTTGAAAGTTTACTGACATGGGCCATGGCAGAGGGGGGACGTTTTGTATATCACCCAATTAACTTTAAGCTGAGACAAGTGAGTAATATTGTTTGTGATGTACTGCGTACCTTAGCGATAAAGAAAAATATTGAACTAGTGAATGATGTTCCAGAAGATTTAAAAATCTATGCTGATATTAATATGATGACTTCTGTGATTCAAAACTTGGTATCAAACGCGTTGAAATTTACCGATATTGATGGCTCAGGCAAAGTTTTTATAGAAGCTAGACAAGCTGATAAAAATATAGAAATAACAGTTCGAGACACTGGTTTGGGTATGACAGAACAACAAATCAAAAATTTGTTCCATCCACGTATTACAGCCAGCTTTAAAGGTACGGCAGGCGAGAAAGGCGCTGGTCTAGGTTTAAGTCTTTGTAAGCGTTTTATTGAAATTAACCAAGGGCAAATTAATGTTGGTTCCAAAGAGGGCGTAGGAACAACATTTAAGGTTTTACTACCTTCAGCTCAAGAAAGTCATGACGCACTGACCGAACATCATTCCTCACCAGAAGCAAAATTAGTCTAATCCCTTTTCCTACCACTACTCGAACTGCTATAACTAAAAAGAGAGTACGAGGAAAAGAGCTTTTTATATGAATGCGGAGCAGTTACAAAAAACATTGCGTGCTAGTCAGTACGCTGAACAAGTTTTAGGCTTGCATCAAGCTGTTTTAGAACAAGATTATCAAATAGATCAATTTGCTGCACCGCTCTCGACCGAACAGATTTATCAATTTGTCCAAACTACATTAAATGGAATTGCTGACGAAATATCTTGGATGCGTGGATTACGCATTTTACGTAGTCGTTTAATGTTTCGTTGGATTTGGCAGGATGCCAATCAGCTTACCGATGTTGTGACACTCACTCGTGAACTTTCTGACTTTGCCGATGCCAGTATTTGTGCAGCAAAAGACTTTGCACGTGTTGCACTTGTGGCGAAACATGGTGAACCTGTGAGTTACTCTGGCAAAGTTCAAGATTTAATTGTGGTTGCTATGGGGAAGCTTGGGGCGCAAGAGCTTAACTTATCGAGTGATATTGACCTGATTTTTGCCTTTGATGAACAAGGTGAAACCAATGGTCGTAAATGTATTGATGTACAGCAGTTCTGTATTTTATGGGGACAAAAACTTATTTATTTACTTGAACACATTACTGCCGATGGTTTTGTGTTTCGAGTTGATATGCGCTTACGTCCTTGGGGCGATGGCTCGGCATTAGCGATTAGTCATGCCGCTTTAGAAAAGTATTTAAGTCAGCATGGTCGTGAGTGGGAACGCTATGCGTGGATTAAAGCCCGTGTTGTGACTGGTGGCAAAGAAGGACAAGACTTGTTAGAGATGACACGTCCTTTTGTGTTCCGCCGTTATGTCGATTACACCGCTTTTGCCGCTATGCGTGATATGAAAGCCATGATTGAGCGTGAAGTCTTGCGCCGACATATTGAAGATGATATTAAGCTCGGGGCGGGGGGGATTCGCGAAATTGAGTTTATTGTTCAGGTCTTCCAGCTTATTTACGGCGGATCTAAACGCGAGTTACAAGATCGTCAGTGCTTAGTCAGTCTAGAGCACATTGGCGAAGCGGGCTTGTTAGAAAAGCAGGCGGTATTCGAGCTTAAAGATGCTTACTTGTTTTTACGCCGTGTTGAACATGCGATTCAAGCGCTCAATGACCAGCAAACTCAGCTATTGCCAGAAGAAGTGGAGTTAAGACAACGCATTATAGATACCTTGGGCTTTTCAAGCTGGGAAGCATTTATTGATGTTCTTAACGAGAAACGTCAAAAAGTTAAAGTTCAATTTAAACAACTGATTGAAGATACAAGTTCTAATGCTGCAACTGAAAATTTTGGGCAGTTAGAACAACAGCTAGATGAAGTGCTAGATGATAATGCGAAAAATCTGATTCATGAGTTTTGGCATGGGCATGCACTTAAAAAACTTCCTTCAAATGCGGTGCAGCGTTTAAAAACGTTCTGGCCTCACTTGATTGAAGCGATCTTACAGTCTGAACAACCGCAAACTGCACTGTTACGTTTAATGCCGCTCATTGAATCGGTCATGCGTCGAACCGTATATTTGGTAATGCTGATTGAAAGTAAAGGGGCATTGCAACGCTTAGTGAAAATGGCGACGGTAAGCCCATGGATTTGTGAAGAACTAACGCAATATCCGGTGCTGCTGGATGAGTTTTTATCGATGGATTTTGAGTTGCCAAAACGTAAGGACTTGGAAGACTCATTACGCCAGCAGTTACTTCGTATTGAAATTGATCAAGTCGAAGACCAAATGCGGGTACTTCGCCTATTTAAAAAGAGCAACGTGCTCACAGTTGCTGCAAGTGATGTATTAGCTGAAAGCCCTCTTATGAAGGTATCTGATGCACTAACCGATATTGCTGAAGTAAGTGTTAATGCAACCCTGTATTTAGCTTACCAGACCGTAGCAAAACGTCATGGTTACCCTAAAGATGTTGGGGGAAAGCGCTGCTCACTCGACTATAAAGCCTTTGCTGTTATTGGTTATGGCAAAGTGGGTGGCATTGAACTGGGCTATGGTTCTGACTTAGACCTTGTCTTTATCCATTATCTAGATGAACAAGCTGACACCGATGGAACTAAGGCTATTAGTGGCTTTGAGTTTGCCATGCGTGTTGCTCAAAAGTTCATGTCCCTCATGACCACTCAAACGCTTGATGGTCGTGTCTATGAAATTGATACACGCTTAAGACCTTCTGGTGAGGCTGGTTTATTAGTGACCAGTCTGAAAGCTTATGAACATTATCAGTTGAAAAGTGCATGGCTTTGGGAACACCAAGCACTCGTTCGAGCACGCTCTATCGCTGGTGATGAAACGCTTTGCCAAAAATTTGAAATATTTCGCCGCGAGATATTGACTCAATCTAGAGATGAGGCTTATGTTCGTGAGGAAGTGTTGAAAATGCGTCAGAAAATGAAAGACCACCTAGGTTCGTCTTCTGAACAAAAAAAACATGGTATTTTTCATTTAAAACAGGACGCAGGTGGTATCGTAGATATCGAATTTATGGCACAGTATGCTGTACTTGCATGGAGCGGGACGAAACCCGATCTCGCCCATTATTCTGATAATGTAAGAATATTAGAAGATGCTGCTAAAGCAGACTGCTTATCCAGTGAAGATGCCACAGCATTAATTCGAGCCTATCTTAGTGAACGTGCCGAAAGCCACCGCTTAGCCCTTGCAAATCAATCCATGCAAGTCAGCGCAGCGGACTGGCGTAGTACCCGTGCGGTCGTTTGCAATTTATGGCAAAGATTAATAGACCCAACCGCCTCGGTTGAGTTGGATAGTGAATGATTTTATAACAATTTGGAGTGTTCCATGAATTTGGCTGATCGTGATGGTTTTATTTGGCAAGATGGAAAATTAATTGACTGGCGTGATGCAAAGATTCACGTTTTAACCCATACATTACACTACAGTATGGGCGTATTTGAGGGTGTTCGTGCTTATGAAACGCCTAAAGGTACTGCCATTTTCCGTCTTCAAGACCACACAAAACGTTTGTTAAATTCAGCAAAAATTTATCAAATGAAAGTGCCGTATGATCAAGCAACGCTTGAACAAGCACAAATTGATGTTGTTCGTGAAAATAAATTAGCTTCTTGCTATTTACGCCCATTAATCTGGATCGGTTCAGAGAAACTAGGTATTGCAGCAACAAATAACACCATTCATGCCGCTGTTGCTGCATGGGCGTGGGGTGCATACCTTGGTGATGAAGCGATGGCTAAAGGTATTCGCGTTAAAACTTCATCATTTACTCACCATCATCCAAACGTGACTATGTGTAAAGCAAAAGCATCTGGTAACTACACGTTATCAATTCTTGCTCACCAAGAAGTTGCACACTCTGGTTACGATGAAGCAATGCTCATGGACCCACAAGGTTATGTATGCCAAGGTTCAGGTGAAAACGTATTCTTGATTAAAGATGGCGTTTTACACACTCCAGATATCGCTGGCGGTGCACTTGACGGTATTACACGTCAAACTGTGATGACAATCGCTAGAGATCTTGGCTATCAAGTTGTTGAGCGCCGTATTACACGTGACGAATTCTATATCGCAGACGAAGCATTCTTCACAGGTACTGCTGCTGAAGTAACACCAATTCGTGAATATGATGACCGTCCAATCGGTTCGGGTACTCGTGGCCCAATTACCACTGAAATCCAAAAAACTTACTTTGATGCAGTTCAGGGTAGAAATCCGAAATATGAACACTGGTTAACTTACGTAAAATAAGTTAATCCGTTAACATAAAAAGGCGAACTTTAGTTTCGCCTTTTTATTTTTGGCTTAGGGAGCTTTTATGCATATTGTCTATGTCTCTGATGGTAAAGCAGGGCATCGCTCACAGGCTTTGGGTTTATTTCAGGCGATGCAAAGACAGCAGGCAAATGCAACATTTGAAGAAGTTTCCATTCATGATTTGCCTATTATTTCCTTAATCAAAGCACTTTTCTCTTCAAAAAATACTTTATTTGAACAAGCACCCGATTTTATATTTGGAGTCGGGAGCCATACGCACTTTCGTGTCTGGTTGTTAGGCAAAATTTTCAAAAAGGCCAAGACCCTTATTTTAATGAAGCCGAATTTGCCGATTGCTTGGTTTGACTATGCCGTAATTCCCGAGCACGATGGTATTCCAGCAAATAGCCGTGTTATTGTTACTCGCGGTGCATTAAATCCAATTCGTAATGAAAACCGCCATCAAAAAGCCAGAATTTTAATTGCATTGGGTGGTTCATCTAAACGACATCAATGGAACCAAGAAAAAGTATTATTGAGTGTTCAACAAATAGTTGAGCATAATCCAAACTCTGAAATTATTTTAACGACCTCACGTCGTACCCCTGCGAAATTTATCAATATTTTAAGACAGGAAAGCTTCGCCCAGTATTTACAGATATGTCCAGTTGAGCAAACTCCTCAGGGCTGGATTTTTGAGGAAATGCAAAAAGCAGAAGCGGTGTGGGTAACAGAAGATAGTGTTTCTATGATTTATGAGGCACTTACTGCGGGTTGCCGAGTCGGTGTGATTGCAATGGATAGAATCAAACAAGACCGTATTACCAATTCGGTTGATGTGCTACTAGAGAAAAAGTTTATAGCGAACGTATCTGACATAAACTTGCTTCCTGAAGGACAGCTCCTACAGGAAGCGGATCGGGTCGTGCATCAGCTCACTAAATGACATTGGCTATCATCATGACCTTTATCATAGTTGACCGTTTCTGATGTTGCTAAAATTTCTCTTGGATATGTTTTGAACTTTGCATTAAATAATGATCTGTCTTGAGAAATATTTTTACAGTGAATCCCTCGCATATCTAAAACTGTAGGTAATATATTAATTGAACTTATAGGATTGCTTTGTTCTTTGGAAAGAGTCCTCGCCATTTCTGGATGATGTTGCTTCCAAGAGTTTGAACTCCACATAATTAAAGGGACATCAAAATTATTTTTCATGTCTAAATGCAGTGAGCTATTTTCTTTACATTCTCCAAGGTTTAATCCATGGTCAGATGTATAAATTAAGTTGGCATCTAGATTAGTTGCTTTTAATTTTTGAATGACTTCGTTGAGCAAGTAATCTGTATAAAGTACCGTATTGTCATAGGTATCTTTAAATTTATTAAATTGCGGTGGATAGCGTTTTGTAAAATCTGCATGTGAGCCGTAAAGGTGTAAAACAATGAATTTATGATGTTTTTTCTCTGATAAAGCTCGGTCAAATGATTTGAGTAGCTCTTCATCGTAATGCGTTTCAAGTGATGCTGAATATGAATGTTGCGTCAAAAATTGGGCTTCTTGAGCAGAAGATGCATAGGCTGAGACAAGAGAATCATATTCTCCATATTGAGCTTGTGCGCTAAACCAATAAGTTTTGTAGCCTGCTGCATTGAACGCATTTACAATAGAAGGACTTAAATTAT
Source organism: Rhizophagus prolifer (assembly GCA_019425655.1). Taxonomy (NCBI): domain Eukaryota; kingdom Fungi; phylum Glomeromycota; class Glomeromycetes; order Glomerales; family Glomeraceae; genus Rhizophagus; species Rhizophagus prolifer. The sequence goes on along the minus strand of NQWY01033937.1, from coordinate 77,269 downwards.
CAGTTCCGTTGAGCTTTCCTGTTAGTAAGGTGGGTACAGACTTACTGGTCATATAAGAACCTGAAATCGTATTATTAAATAACCATAAATCTTTCTTATATTTTGCTAGATAGGGTGTTGTATTATTTTTGGTATAGCCAAATAAACTTAAACGATCGCGTCGAGCACTTTCCCCAATAACCAATACCGTAATGGTAGGTCGAGTTTCTTTAACTTGTGTACATTCAATTTCATTTTGTGTGGCTATGAAGTCTTTTACACGATTTACTTCAAGGCTGGCTGCTGGTAAACCGAGCACTAAATTTAAAGGATAAGATTGTTTAAAATGACGATATACATTTAGGAAACCTTGCTGATGATCAGGTGCTTTAAGGTAGCGTTGAATTGGCGAAAAAATAAGACATAAAGCTAAAATACGTACCCATATTGGAGTGTTTAGCTTTTGATTTGGAATAAAATGATAAAAGAAAGCCAAAGGAATGATATAGGCAATAATCAAACCAATTGCTAAAGGAATATCTAATGTCGATAAATAGACTCTGCCTTCAGTTGTGGAACTTCCCAAAATTGTGAGCCATACTGAAATTTCAGTTGGGGCGTTATAGGTAATTTCGTAATAAAGTGCAAAAGGTGTTAGAAGGTAAATAGGTAAGCTAAGCCAGAAAAAACGGCGGTAATGGTAAATTAAAAAAACGAAAAAAATAAGCGGATATAATGCTTTGAAAAAACCATCACTGGAAATAATGAATGATGGAACAAGCAGCATAAAGCAATAAATAAAGAACCATAACTTTCCTGTTTTGAATCGAAAAATCACGCTAAGCTGTTCCAAGTGTAAAAGCGCGATATCATCCTATATTTTGCTAACAGGGTCTACATAAATTCAGGCATGATATAATATTTTAGTTCATCTCCAGAATTGATGGAATTATAGAGTTTAGAATGAAAATATTGCATATCGCAAATTTTGGCTTTAATAAACAAGGCGCTCATTTTTACTGCACAGACCGTAAAATTTCTGCCGGATTAATTGAAAATGGCCATTTCGTTTATGATTTTAGTTTTCGTGATATGGCTCGAATGGGCACCATTTTTAAAACAAAAAAACTGGGTGCTAATTGGGCCAACAAAGAAGTATTAAAAGTCGTCAATAATATTGAGCCTGATCTGGTACTTATTGGTCATAGTGACTTGATGAGTCCAGATGTCCTCAGACAAATTAAAGAAGCTCATCCAAATACTAAAATTGCATTTTGGTATGTTGACCCGCTTTATTTAGAGAGCAAACTTGGCTTTGTAAAAGCATTCTCTCCGTATTTAGATGCTATTTTCTGTACAACTGGTGGTGAGTATCTACAGAAATTAAAGCAGCCTCATTTAAGCGTAGCCTATCTGCCTAATGTGGGTCATCGTAATGTAGAAACACTACAGCAGTTTTCAAACTCTAAAACGGATAAAACTTTTATCTTCTGCGGTGTGGTTTATAAAGAACCTGAGCGTGAAAAGTTCTTAAAGGACTTAGCAGATTCTCTGCAACAAGGTCATGTAAACTATCAATATTATGGCTGTTTTGAACAACCAGGTGTTTATGGTAAAGCTTATTATAAGGTTTTGTCTGAAACAAAAATGGGACTTAATTACTCACGCCGTAATGACGTAACCTTGTATAGTTCTGACCGTATTGTACAGCTGACTGGTAATGGTTTACTCACCTTTAGCCCAAGAATTCCAGGTTTTGAGAAACTCTATACTGAGCAGGAAGTGGTTTACTTTGATGATCAATTTGATTTGGCTAAGAAGATCCAATTCTTTGATCAAAACCCAGATCAGGCTGAAAAAATAGCGAAAGAGGGCTGGGAGAAAACACGTAGATCTTTTAATGCTAAACGCATCACCCAATATATGGTTGAAGTGACATTTAAGCAGCCCCTTTCAGAAGATTATGAATGGTCACATGAGGTTTATGCATGATGTGGTTTTTGTACGTTGCGGTAGGCCTACTAGCACTTGCTGCACTGTTATATGTGCTGGGTAATTACACTTTCTGGCTTCCATTTCGTTCGAATAAACTACCACGCATTGTGATGTTGCATCAGGTTACCCCTAAAGATGCAGCCTCTGGCATGAATATGCCTCCTGAAAAGTTTGAACAATTTTTACAGTTGTTGAAGCGTAAAGACACTACTTTTTGCTTTGTCTCTGAGCTTGAACAATACCGCAATCAAAAAAATGTGGTTGCTTTAAGTTTTGATGATGGCTTTATGGATAATTATCTGTATGCCTATCCATTACTTAAAAAATATAATGCGAAAGCAACTATTTATTTGGCGACGCAAATTGAAGGTATTGAAAAGCTAACTCATGAGCAAATCCATGAAATGGCGAACTCTGGTTTGATTGAATTTGGTGCGCACACGCAGCACCATGTGAACTTACTTAAACTTGATGATAAAACTGCTTACGATGAAATGCTTCAGTCTAAACGCGACGTTGAAGCATTAGTTGGGAAGTGCCCAAGCTTTGCTTATCCATTTGGCCGTTTTAACGAAAAGCACCAGAAAATGGCTCAAGAGATTGGCTTTAAAAATGCAGTATCGACTCGAAAAAAAATCGAAGCGTATGAAGCAGGTAATCAATTTAATATTCCACGTGTCAGCACGCATGGTGCCATGAATGCTTTACAGATGCGTATCGCCCTTGCTAAAGGACGTTATAAGTTATGAATAAAATTCCATGTAGTGTTTATATTGTTACTTTGGACTGTGGTGCTTGGCTAGAACGAACTTTGCAAAGTGTCAGTGAGTTTGATGAAGTCATTATTTTAGACTCTGGGAGTACTGATAATACTTATGAAATTGCAGATCGTTTTGAAAATACGCATATTTCTCATCAAGACTGGCAGGGTTATGCTGGGCAAAAAAGTTTGGCCTTAGCAAAATGCCGAAATGATTGGGTACTCAATTTAGATGGTGACGAAGTCTTATCTAATGAATTAAAACAAGAGATTGTTGATACTATTCAGCAGAACAAGCTTGATGCATTAATCACTCCAATTAATGATGTATTTTTAGGTGTTCCGAACAGTAAACATACTAAGAAACATGCAAAGGTGCGTTTTTTCCGTAAGTCTAAAGGACATTATGACCTTGCTAATAAAGTCCATGAAAATGTGATCGTGGACGGTGAATCTCAGCGTGCTCAACATGATATTTATCATTATGGCGAGTCGAGCATTTTTGTTAAAGTCGAAAAAAATAACCAATATTCCAATTTAAAAGCATTAGAGAAATTCCAAAAAGGAAAGTCTCCAAGCGTTGCAAAATTGGTTTTGGTAATGCCAGTGACTTTTATGAAGTCTTATTTCATTCGCCGTAGTTTCTTAAATGGTTGGCGTGGTTTCGTAAATAGTATGATTAACGCATTTTATGCATTTCTAAAAGAAGCCAAACTATTTGAACAGACTCTGAATAAAGATAAAAATAAGTAGGCAAGCTATGAAAATTGTTCAGGTATTGGCAACTAGTGGTGGAGTTGGTGGTTTAGAACAGCACACTTTTAACCTTGTTAATGAGCTCGCTTTAAATCATGAAGTACATGTGATTGCACATCCTTGCTATCTAGACAAGTTTAGCCAACAAGTACATTTTCATGCGGTTGATTTTGCACGTAGCCGTTGGAATATTTTTTTACTCTGGCAACTTAAAAATCTTATCCAGCAAATTCAACCTACTATTGTTCATGCACAAGCAGGAAAGGCGGCGGAACTGATTGCCCGAATTAAGCCATTTTTATCTGGCCCAAAATTTGTGACAACAGTACATGGTACTAAAAAGAATAAGTCTGCTTATTTAACGGGCGATGCTGTTATTGCGGTGAGCCAAGCACTCACGCAAGACATACCTGAGTCTAAAGCACATGTGGTTTACAACGGGGTCTATCCTCAACCTGTACTTACAGTTGAAAATAAAGAAAAGTTATTTCAATCGATTCAAAAAGATTTTGCTGAGCTAGATGCAAGCAAAAAAGTTGTTATGTGTATTGGACGTCTAGAGCCAGTAAAAAATATCAGTTTGCTGATTGAGTCGATGCAACAGATTGATGCCAATTTATGGATTATTGGTGATGGTTCACTTCGAGCAAGTTTAGAAAAACAAGTCAGTGAATTAAACATGCAAGATCGGGTCGCTTTTCTTGGGTTTAGAACGGATGCTCGAGATCTGGTGCAATTAGCAGATATCGTGGTTTTGTCATCAGATCGTGAAGGTTTTCCACTCGTCATGGTCGAAGGTTTACAGGCCGATAAAGCAATGGCTTCAACCAAAGTGAACGGTGTGATTGAGTGGTTGCCGGAGCAATATCTGGCAGAAATTGGAGATGCACAAGGTTTAGCAAAAGCGATTAAATGTGCGCTTCAACCTGAGGCTCAACACGACTTTAGCCCTTTATATGCAAAAGCCAAGGCTGAACTGACTGTACCAGCCATGGCTGAGCAGACGCTTAATATTTATAAAGGCCTGCTGAAAACTTAATTATTCTTCGGTGTAAGGCGGATGGCATCAAGTACCACGAAGTTATCTTCGACATTAATGGTATGGCAACCGTCATCTGCTTGATCCCAGTCTGGTAAAACTATTTCTAGTAATTTTTCTTCGTAAGCTGTCGGGCTAAGTTGAGTAATCGCTTTTAATTCGATATTACCGCCATAACGTTTTAAAGAGTCTTGGCTTGGTCGAACCAATTGGCCTTTATAAATAAAAGGTTTACCCGCCATACGGAACTGCTGACTGCCTCGGCACACTGGGTTCATTGGGTGCTCTTGCCAGTTCGGATTTAAAATATCTTCGGTAAAGAATAGATCTAAACGATCACCAAATTTCTTACAATCACGACGCGTTGAAGTAAAAAGATACCATAAGCCTTCATGATAGAAAGGGGTGCTGTCGACTGCTTCGATATTCTCGATCAGATTAGAATGCTTTTCCCATTTCAGTGGAAATTCAGTACATTTCCAAAGCTCAATCGTTTTGTTGGCAGAAGACTCAGGAATCATGTACCAAGTGTTATCTATTTTAAATACGCAAGGATAGGATAGGTGATAGTCGAGCTTTAAAATAGCTTTAGGTGATGTGTATGTACCATCTTTAAAAACCTCTAAGACAGAAAGAAAGCCTACAGGATGTTCATCATCAACTTCTTCAAAGAAAATGAAATGACGATCATTTTCATAAGCATAAAAGCTATCTGCAAATGTAAATTTTCTAGGTGAATGGATTTCAAAGAGTGAATCTAATTGTTCAAGTGCTGTAAAAGGTTGTTCTAGCCAGCCAAAACGTATATACCAATGAGAATTATAAGATTTTGCTTTTTTTGCTTGCTGGTATTTGTACCATTTTTTTTGGATTAGGCGATTTAGCATTAAATTTTACACTCGATATAACTATAATTAGATAGACTATCCCTGACTCATTTTAACATTTGAATGAAATGAAAAAATATTTAATCAGTATTGAATCAACGAATAGTGAACGTTTAAAAAAGCTGTACTCTCAGCCAACATTTTACAAATATCGCGATGAATTTAAGCAATTTGGGGTTATAGGGAAAAATTTAAGTGTTAGTGAGTATTTTCAACAGGGTGTAGCAGGTAAGAAGAAACCAATGACGCCTGGTGAGCTTGGTTGTACCATGTCACATATTGCTGCATTAAAAGATTTTTTGAGCTCTGACGATGAATATGCCATTATTTTCGAAGATGATGTGATCGAACGTTTTGAAGTCGATTTTAATGAATTAGAAGAACAGGTCAAAAGGATAGGGCTGACTACTCCCTTATTTTTGAGTCTCGGTGGCATCCAGATGAAAATCTGTCGTAAAGTAAAAGGAAAATATCAGCCAAATTTTTTATTAGATCAGCATGTTCTAAAAGTTGATCCTTTCTTTTATGAAAATTTGGCATATGCATATGCATATATTGTAGATCGCGAGATGGCTCAAATATTAATTGATTTCCATCGCTCCCCAAGAGTTTATGATCAATGGGCTGATCTAATAATATCCAAACAATCAATTAATATTTATGTTTCATATATATTTGATCACCCTGAAATCGAAAATGAAAAAGATAAGAGTTATCTAGAAAATGAAAGAGATATGTTAACTAAAATAACAAAAAATAAATTAGAATTTGATTTTTCTTATATTGTAAAAAAAATCAAAGGTTTTTTTCTTCAGAATTACAAATTAAATACTTAATTAAATAGGCGGTTTATTTTGAAAAAATATCTTATTAGCATTGAAGCAGATAATAGTCCAAGGTTACAAAATTTTTTTACTCAAAGTAATTTTCAGCCATATAAGGGTGACTTTAAAAAAATAGGCATCAAGGGTAAAGAGCTTACAGTAAAAGAATATTTTGACTTGGCCGTCGCTACACAAAAGCAACCCTTAAGCCCAGGAGAGTTAGGTTGTACTTTATCCCATATGCAGGCACTTCGAGATTTTATTACAAGTAACGAAAAATATGCATTAGTATTAGAAGATGATGCTATTCAAATTATGGATATTGATTTAAATCAATTTAAGTCAGAAGTAGTAAATTTGAATTTACAGAATTGCTTCTTTATGAGTTTGGGTGGTATTCAACTTAAAGTAAATGATCGTATTTATGGAAAAATTCAGCCCAAAAAAATTTATAATAGAAATATTTTAAAATTGCATCCCTATAGTATTGCTGATTTATCTTACACTTATGCTTATGTGGTAGATAAAGAAATGGCTAAAGTTCTATTAGATTATCATCATAAACCACATGTATGCGATCATTGGGATGAGTTGTATAAGTTCTATCCCAAAATTAATTTTTATGCGACATTCTTATTTGATCATCCTGAAATCATATTTCATACTCATTCCACTAGCAGTATAGAGTTAGAACGGAAACTGCTTTCAGAAAAAAGTAAAGTAGAAAGAAACATCTTCGAAAAGCTCAATCGATCCTTTAAAAAAAGGTGGTTAAAATTATTTTATGAGCAATATCGTGAATTTTAAATTAAGTGTTAAAATATAGTTAGAGTAATTTATGAAGAATTTAATTGTTGTAAGATGTGGTGATAAATCACTGCATGAAAAATGGGTTTCAACTGAAGCAAATTATGATATTGCATTAAGTTATTTTGGAGATAATCCAAAATTTGATATAGAGAAAATTAAATTTTTTCATCCTTATAAGGGCTCAAAGTGGGAAGGGTTATATAATTTTTTTACTACTACTGATTTTTGGAAGGAATATGACGCAATATGGTTGCCAGATGATGATATAGATACAGATACACAAACTATTAATCAATTTTTTGATTTATTTCACTATTATAAATTTGATTTGGCTCAACCTTCCCTTGATGAAAGAAGTTATTATTCATGGGGAATTTTATTAAATAATAAATCATTTAAGTATCGTGAAACAAACTTTGTAGAAGTTATGATTCCTTGTTTTAATAAAAAGTCTTTTGAGTCTTTATATCTCACCTTCAAAGAAAATAAGTCAGGGTGGGGATTAGATAACTTATGGCCAAAACAATTAGGAGATTCTTCTAAAATTGGTATTATTGATGAAGTAAAAGTCTTTCATACTCGACCTGTAGGCTCTGCTGGTAATGGAGTTGGTAAACAGAGTTTTAAAAAATCGTCCCTTTTTTCAAAAGCGAAATTAATTACCCCACTCGATGAACTAAATACCCTACTAAAAAAATACGATTTGAGTCAGGAAACAATTTGTAAAGGTGGCTTAGATCAACAGAATATTTATCTAAATACTGAGAATGTTGAATTTATAAAAAAAATAATTGCTGGATGTGATAGTCGTTTATTAAACGGAACATCAATTTCTTTTGGATTAGATAAAGTTGGACTAAGTAAATGAAATTTTTAATTGTAGGATGTGGATTTACAGGTGCTGTTATTGGAAGGGAGCTTGCAGAGAAAGGACACTCTATTGTTATTATTGATCAACGGCACCATGTAGGTGGAAACTGCTATACGGAACGTGACAGTCAAACAGGAATCATGGAACATGTTTATGGGCCGCATATTTTCCATACAGATGATGAGCAAGTGTGGAAATATGTTAATTCACATGGAAATTTTAAACCCTTTACGAATAGGGTTAAGTCAATTGTAAATAATGAGGTTTATTCACTTCCAGTTAATTTACACACAATTAATCAATTTTTTAAGACTAGATTTTCTCCTGATGAAGCAAAAGAATTTATTAAAAAACAAGGTGATAGAAGTATTGTTGAACCAGTAAATTTTGAAGAGCAAGCTTTAAAATTTATTGGCAAAGATCTATATGAAGCGTTTTTTAAAGGATATACAAAAAAGCAATGGGGACTAGAACCTAAATTATTGCCAGCAAGTATCTTGAAAAGATTACCTGTCCGATTTAATTATGATGATAACTATTTTTCACATAAGTATCAGGGGATGCCTGAAAATGGATATACATCAATTATTGAGTCTATTTTAAATCATAACAATATCTCAGTAGAGCTAAATAAAAGTTTTTCTAAAGATTTGGTAGCTGAATATGATCATATTGTTTGGACTGGAAAACTGGATCAATGGTTTGATTATTCTGAAGGAAAGTTAAATTATCGGACTTTAAAATTTGAAAAAAATTATTCGGAAGGCGATTTTCAGGGAAATGCTGTCATCAATTATGGGGATGAACATGTACCTTATACTAGAATTTCTGAACATAAACATTTTGCTCCTTGGGAAACGCATGAGCAAACTATTTATTTCAAAGAATATAGTGCAGATTGTACCGATGACGATATCCCTTACTATCCTGTACGATTAGCTGATGATAAAACAGTATTAGATAAGTATTTGGCCTTGGCAAAGGTAGAAAAGAAAGTAACATTTGCTGGTCGCTTAGGAACTTATAGTTATATGGATATGGATGTGACTATCAGACAGGCTTTAGATATATCAAAAGAGCTTATTAATAAAGCTCATTCTTTTGATCATTCCTAATGATTAAAAAGGCAACATTATTTATCGAAATATTAATGTTGCCTTTAAAATTATTTATCCGCATTTCCTTTAAGCACCATATAAATGAGTGCAACAAAAATAAGTAATGCGCCTACTAGGCTACTTACGCAGAAATAAAGAATACGTTGATTCGTTGTTAAATTGAATAATTCATGAGAAAGGATATAGCGCATAAAAAACCACTGCGCAAGAGAGAATACAATCACGACTAAAGCATGTCGACGAACTTCAGGACGCATTGCCATAATCAAATACCACGGGGAGAAAAGAGCAGTTATTATGCCATTTGCCTACTCTCATCTCAATAGAGCCTAAATTGAGTCAATTGTGTAGAAAAATTAAAATTATGAACAAATTATGAATTTTTATTAACATTAATAAATAGCAAAATCCCTTTTGTTTACTAATACTTTCATTACCTTGTTTATTTTGGCTTGGGGAGAATAATGCAGCCTATTGATTTCGTAATGATTTGGGTAGACTCAACTGATACTAGATGGCAGCAAGATTACGCATATTATAAATTAAAAGAAGTAAATAAACAGGTTACAGAACTCAGTGATGAGTGCCGTTATCGCGATTGGAACAATCTTCATTTCTGGTTTAGATCTGTTGAGAAATTTTGCCCTTGGGTACGAAAAATTCACCTTGTTACCTGTGGACATTTCCCTGAATTTTTAGTCAAAAATCATCCGAAGTTAAATTTAGTTACCCATGATCAAATTATAGAATCAAACTGTTTACCTACGTTTAACTCTCATGCTATCGAAATTAATATTCATAAAATAAAAGGGCTTGCAGAGCATTTTGTATATTTCAATGATGATACTTTTATTAATAGACCTTTAGAACCTGAGTTTTTCTTCCAGAATGGACTACCTTGTGATGGTATTCGGCTACAGCCTTTGATGGTTGTTGGTGAGGAAAATTTTTTAGGCGCGGTTGCTTTGACTGATGTTGCAATTATCAATAAATATTTTGATAAGAGAAAACTATTTCGAAAAAATCCGTATGCGCTTTTTAATCCTCGATATTCCATAAGCAACAATTGGGATAATTTTTTAAGTTTATATAACCGAAAATTCTCAAGTTTTTATAGTATTCATTTACCTCAGCCATTTTTGAAGTCGGTTTTTGAAGAGGTTTGGGAAAAAGAAGAAAACTATTTGAGAGAAGTATCAAGTCATCGCTTTAGACGACCTTTAGATGTTAACCAATATTTGTTTAGGCTTTGGCAGTTATGTTCTAATCGTTTTTGTCCTGTAAATATCTTCGAGCGCGGACAAAACTTTAATTTAAGATTGCAAAATCTCTCTGAAATTAATTATGTGATTAAGAATGAACAATTTCCACAAATTTGTCTAAATGATGATGAGCACGTGGTTGATTTTGAAAAATTAAAATTAGAAATTATTAAAATTTTTGAACAAAAATTTAATACAGCCTCAAGTTTTGAAAAAGAAATATCCCATTGAAACTACTTAATAAAAAACCCTGCTTAAGCAGGGTTTTTTATTTAAAAATCTAAAAATTATTTAGATTCTTCAGCTTTTGGCTTTTCACGTAAACGAATGCCCAAGTCACGAAGCTGGTTAGCTTCAACTGGAGCAGGTGCTTGAGTAAGTGGACATTCAGCAGTTTTCGTTTTAGGGAATGCAATAACGTCACGAATAGAAGTCGCGCCAGTCATTAACATTACTAAACGGTCAAGACCAAATGCCAGACCACCGTGAGGAGGAGCACCGTAACGAAGTGCGTTAAGCAAGAAGCTGAATTTCTCTTCCGCTTCTTCATCAGAAATACCAAGCGCTTCAAAAATCGCTTTTTGCATTTCTAATGTATAAATACGTAGAGAACCACCACCAACTTCAGTACCGTTCAATACCATGTCATAAGCAACTGAAAGTGCTTCACCTGGATTGTTCTTCACTTCTTCTACGCTTGATTTTGGTAGAGTGAATGGATGGTGAACAGAAGTCCATTTGCCATCGTCAGTTTCTTCAAACATTGGGAAGTCAACAACCCAAAGTGGAGCCCACTCACAAGTTGCAAGATTCAAGTCGTGACCAATCTTGACACGAAGTGCACCCATTGCATCATTTACAACTTTAGCTTTATCAGCACCGAAGAATACGATATCGCCATCTTGAGCACCAACACGTTCCAACAATTCAAGTACGATTGGTTCAATGAATTTCACGATTGGAGATTGAAGACCTTCAATTCCTTTAGCGAGTTCATTAACTTTGATGTAAGCCAAACCTTTTGCACCATAGATGCCAACGAATTTGGTGTATTCATCAATTGCGCTACGTGGCAATGAAGCTGCACCAGGAACGCGTAAAGCAACAATACGACCTTTAGGATCTTTTGCAGGTCCAGCAAATACTTTGAACTCTACTTCTTGCATTAAGTCTGCAACGTCAACGAGTTTCAACGGAATACGCATATCAGGTTTATCTGATGCATAGTCACGCATTGCATCTGCGTAAGTCATACGTTGGAATTTATCGAATTTAACGCCAAGAAGTTCATCGAACATCTTCACAGTAAGGACTTCCATTAAGTCCATGATCTCATCGTCACTCATGAACGATGTTTCAACGTCGATTTGAGTAAATTCTGGCTGACGGTCAGCACGCAAGTCTTCATCACGGAAACATTTCGCGATTTGGTAGTAACGATCAATACCACCTACCATCAACAATTGTTTGAATAATTGTGGTGATTGTGGAAGTGCATAGAAACTACCATTTTGTACACGACTTGGTACTAAGTAGTCACGTGCACCTTCAGGAGTTGCACGTGTCAAAATAGGTGTTTCAACGTCTAAGAAACCATTATCTTCGAAATAGTTGCGAATAAGGTTAGTCAACTTAGAACGGAAGCGTAAACGATCCAACATTTCAGGACGACGAATATCTAAGAAACGATATTTCAAACGAATTTCTTCAGAAATATTGGTATTTTCATCATTTAAAGGGAATGGAGGTGTTTCTGAAGTGGCAAGAACTTCGATGTCTTTACCCAAAACTTCAATTTGACCACTCACCATATTGGCATTTTCAGTACCTTCATAACGGCGACGAACACGACCTGTAATTTTTAATACATATTCAGAACGTGCTTTATCTGCTGTTGCAAATGCTTCTGGAGTATCTGGGTCAATAACCACTTGAACGAGACCATCACGGTCACGCATATCAAGGAAAATAACACCGCCATGGTCACGGCGACGATGTACCCAACCGCATAATGTAACGGTTTGGTCGATTTGGGCTTCAGTTAAAGAGCCGCAGTAATGAGTTCGCATCATGATGAAGATTATCCAAACTATATTGGCTGAAAAGACGGATGCGTAAACCGCGCACCGTCAAAAAAGTAAGTTTTCGATTATGCCCTTTTGAGTGGCATGCGACAAGAACTAGATCAAAAAACAGCTATAATTTAGCTAAAAATGAGCAATTTGGCAGCAAGTTTACCTATTCATCCCATTCTTTGTTGTCTATCTAAAAACAAGAATAATAAGCATCCTAAACTAAAGGTACTTAACCAACCCTGCATGAACTCATTGATGGATCGACCCGTGAAATAATAGGTATCGGTATGCCAAACCTCGTGAGGAATGTAACGGGCATAATCCCAAAGAGAAAATAAGCCTAAAAGTGTAGATAAAGTAAACAGGAACCAAGCAAAAATTTTAATTTTACGGCTTATTTTCCAGTGCTGTTTATATTTGTGATAGTAATGAATACTCATCCAGCCTAAAAAAGGTAGTGCCAGTGCAGAAGAACCGAGCTGAAGAAGGCGATGCAAAGGATACGGGCGGCCAAAGAAGTGAACCGTTTGGGATAAAAAATCTTGGAAGATAAACGTTCTAAAGTCAGAATGGGTGAGTCCATCCCAAATGAGATGAGTGGCAATACCGATAATGAGCGCGAATACAACTCCAATAAAAAAGTATATAAAACGTTTAACAGAGTCTAATTTCAAATCATGTTGAATGCCAAAAAAACGGTAAACCGCAGGCCTATATAGAACATACCAAATTGTGCAGAACAATAAACCTAATGCAAGGTTTGGATAGAGTAAACCTTTCCATTGATGCGTCAGCATACCTGATTGAACCGTAAATAGGCGATAAAGATCAGGTGTCATACTGCCAATCGCTAAGGTGGCAATAGGTAGAGTATTTCTGCTTAATTTGGCAATTGGTGGTGCAATAACAGCATGAGAGATTGTAAAAGGCATTGGAAACGGACGCTTCTCACATCATCAAAAACAACGAGTCTAACGAAACATACCTTGGGTTAATGTTTTTTATTGCAAAACGTTTGAAATGTTATAGTATAACAAAAAAATACGGGTCATTCATTATGCAGCTCAAAACACAGCTTTTTGTTCTTTCATTATTATCATTTTCCATTCAGCAAGTGATGGCAGCGGATGATACAAATACTAAGGATGAGAAACCTGCCGAATTGGCAACAATTAAGGTTAAGGCAGAACCAGTTAACAACACGTCTTTGGCGGAAGGGGCAACAAGTATTGGTAATGCCTTAAATGGTCAGGCTGGAGTTTATGCGGCTCAATATACAGGTGGGGTGAGCCGTCCAGTCATTCGTGGTCAAGATGGTACACGCGTCAAAATTGTACAAAATGGTGGCGATGTAATGGATGTTTCATCTGTATCGCCAGACCATGCTGTTACTGTCGATCCAAACTCTGCCCAAGATATTCAGATATTAAATGGTGCTGAAGCCTTACTATATGGTGCAGGTTCAGTTGGGGGACTGGTAAATGTTGTTGATGAAAAAATTCCAACAGCTATGCCAGATAAGGGTTACCAAGGTAAAGCCGGTGTTCGCTATAACTCGGGTAGTGACGAGTTGCTTTATTCGGGACAAACAACAATCGGTTTAGGTGACCATGTTGCGCTACGTGTTGGTGGTTTAAAGCGCGATGCGAATGACTATATCTTGCCTAAAGATTTGCAAACAGACGAGCGTCGTCAAGATAGTACTTTTGCCGATTCTAAAAATTATAATGCTGGACTGTCTTGGATTGGAGACCGTGGATTTATCGGCGCATCATTTAGCCAACGTCATGATCAATATGGCATTCCTGCTGAGAATGAGCTTTTTGGTTCATGTGAGCGTGATGGCTTGCATCTTGTGTGTGGTGCAGATGATCCAACCGATCATGGGCATGATCACGAACATGATGCTTCATGGATTAATCTCAAAGAAAAGCGTTATGACTTAAAAGGTGAGTTAAAAGATCCGTTTGCAGGTTTTGCTAAAGTTGCAGCGCAAGCAAGCTATACAGATTATCAGCATGAAGAAATGCATGGTAGTGAGGTAGGAACAACCTTTAAAAGCAAAGGTGTAGACAGCCGAGTTACACTAGAAAATAATGCTTGGGCTGGTTGGACAGGGCAAATTGGCGCGCAATATACTCAACAAAAACTAAATATTGTTGGTGATGAGTCCATTATGGACCCAAGTAAAACCCAACGTTATAGTGTATTTGGTTTGCAACAAAAACAAATCAATAACGTCAATCTTGCAGTTTCTTCACGTGTTGACCACCAAACTATCGACATTGAATCAGATCAAAAGAATTACACGGGTACTGGATATTCGATTGCTGGTACTGCAAGCTGGGAATTTATTCCACAATACAAATTGTCCTTCACAACGTCACATCAAGAGCGTTTACCATTTGCCCAAGAGTTGTATTCAGACGGTGTACATATGGCGACCAATACCTATGAGTTGGGTAATGATGACCTGAAGAAAGAACGCTCAAATAATGTCGAGTTGGGTTTACACTTTGATAATGACCTTTTGAAATACAATATAAGCGTTTTCCACAACCGTTTTGATAATTTTATTTATGCCAATACCTTAGATGAGTTCCAAGGATTCCGCCTCATTGAATATAGTCAAGATGCAGCAAAATTTTATGGTATCGATGCTGACCTAAGCTATCAAGTTTCGCCTGTATATAATTTAGGGTTATTTGGTGACTATGTCCGTGGCAAAATTGATAATGAAAATGCACCGCGTATTCCTGGTGGACGTTTAGGTACTAAAGTCAAAGCCGATTTTGGTGATGGTTGGGATGGTTCTGCCGAGTATTATCATGTATTTAAACAAGATGATATTGCGAATTATGAAACCAAAGGTCAGAGCTATAACATGTTGAACTTGGGTGTTGGATATAATGGTAAATATAGCAATATTGGTGATTATCGAGTGTTCTTGAATGCCAATAACTTGTTAGATAGTAAAATTTATCAGCATGAGTCTTTCCTCGCAAATGTTCCACAAGTCGGACGTAATTTTACTGTAGGTGTAAACTTTAGTTTCTAAGGCATAACACGAAACTAAACTTGAAAAATCAAGCCAAAAGACCTAATTTGAAATGATCAAGTTAGGTCTTTTTTATGCGTATTTTTCAGCGGATTCATCAAAAAATAAATTGGTCAGGGCGTCGTTATATGGCGGTATTACTTTGCGTTGTTGCTATTGCATATGTTGCATCGGCAATTTACCACACAGTAAAACCATTACCACAGGGCATTAACTTTAGTGGCAAGCTTAGACATGCGGATGTCAAATTTTTAGCAGATAAAACCTATCTGGATGCCAATGGTCAACAGAAGCTTGATCAGCATATTTTCGATGAAATCTTGAAAATGATTGATGAGGCAAAGACCACTATTGTGGTCGATATGTTCTTATTCAATTCAGAGGTGGGTGATTCAAAAATAAAGCAAAGACCATTGATGCAAGAATTAACCGATGCATTAGTGAGTAAGAAAAGACAAAACCGTCAAATTCAAATTGTACTAATTACTGATCCGATTAACTCGGTTTATGGCGGTTTAAGCCCTGAGCATTATCGTCAGTTACGTCAAGCTGGGGTTGATGTTATCGAAACGAATCTGATCCCTTTACGTGCATCTAATCCACTTTGGTCAGGGTTTTGGTATATCTGTTGTCAGAGTGTTGGAAATAACCCTGTAAAGGGCTGGTTACCTAACCCATTTGGTAATGAAAAAATTACGTTACGAAGTTATCTGAACTTATTTAATTTTAAAGCCAATCATCGTAAAACATTAGTTGTTGATACCGATGCTGGCTGGAAATCATTGGTTACGTCAGCAAATCCACACGATGGTAGTTCTAGACACTCTAATGTGGCGTTGGTGGTAACAGGAGCCACGGCTTCTGATGTGCTCCAAACAGAGGCTGCTGTTGCACAAATGTCTGGAAGTAGTTCACCCTCACTGATTTTAGGTGACTTTGAAAAAGATATAACCAAACCTCAAGTTCAAGTGTTAACGGAAGGTGCGATCTATGAATCTGTACTGAAATTAATTAACTCGGCTAAACCGAAAGAGCATATTGATTTAAGTATGTTTTATTTGTCTGAACGTAAGATTATTCAAGCTTTAAAAAATGCTCAAGCACGAGGTGTGATTGTTCGTGTTTTACTTGATCCAAATAAAGATGCATTTGGAAGACAAAAGAATGGTATTCCAAATCGTCAGGTTGCTTCAGAGTTACATGCTGCAGGCATTCCAATCCGTTGGTGTGATACGCATGGTGAGCAGAACCATAGCAAAATGATTGTAAAATATAACGACCAGCAAGCTGAGTTGATTGTAGGTTCTGCCAATTTCACTGCTCGTAATTTAAAAAATTACAACCTTGAAACGGATATGCTGGTTATCGGCAAAGTTCAAGATCAGGTCTTTAAAGATGCTCAGGATTACTTCAATACTTCATGGTCAAACTTGCAGGGGAAACAGATGAGTGTCGATTACGCGAAGTATGCCGACGAGTCTAAAGTGAAATATTGGATTTATCGCTTTATGGAATGGTCAGGGTTATCGACCTTTTAATCACTACCTTTGGAGTTTTCCAAAAAAATGGCTTGTGCCTAGAGTCATCCACAACCTGCCCAAAATCTGCGATTAAATTGTTTTTGCAATAAAATTAGATAAACGAAAACAGTGAACAGGTTTTGTGGATGACAAATGCTTTTGGTTACTTTGGGCGAAACCAAAGTAACGAATTGGCTACTACAAGTAGAACTTAAAGCGGTAAGACCCCGTCGTGCTAATTAAAAATAGAGAATAAAACTTGGGATATTTTAAGGCGCTGGCGGAATCAATTGATCCAAAGCCTTATCATCTAACTTTTCTATTTCACTCAAATCAGTCTTAATTTTCCATTGAGATTCATCATCTACCGGATTTGGTAAACGCGCTTCAAGCCAATCACAAACCACGTCAGGATTAAACTCAGGGTGATTACACTGAATAATCCACGATAAAAAATCTTTGGCTTCGCCATTCATATAAGGTGGTGGTGACACTGGAAAAAATAGTGTTGGTAGGCGTTCATTTGTCGAGAGATAATTTAAAACATGACCAAGTTCTTGTACGGTTTGCCATGCAAGTGGATGTTCTACATCAATACTGAACTTAAACCACCAAGCGTGTTCGCCATCTGCTCCATGAGCCATAATACGGGCTTCTTGTACACTTGGAACTTTGCAGAAAAATTGATGAAGACGTTCAAAACTGATTTCAGACACAGCAATTGACCTAGTTTGGAAAATGCTAATGGTAGCATAGATACAGATTCTTCATATTTTCTTTATAGTCATTACAAACAATATCAATCAAGCCTGTTTTATTCATGGTTTCTCCTTGACTCTCTTTTAATCTAGCTCTATATCAAGACAAAAGGGATGCACCATGAAAAAGCCAATCGTTCTTGTACTTTCAACTTTAATGTTGGGTATATCTGCTACTGCGATGGCGGATTCAAATAATCGCTGGGATAATTATCACGGCAACGATAATCGACATTATGATCAACGTTACGACCATCGCGATGAACATAGAGGACCGGGTTGGGTCAAAGCAAACCGTGGTGGTGAATATGTCGTAGTCAAGCGAGGGGAGCGTATTCCTGTAGAATACCGTGATCACCGTTACTTTGTTTCAGACTGGCGCGCACATCGTTTATATGAGCCACCACGTGGGTATCACTGGGTGAAAACGCCGAATCAATATTTATTAGTTGATTCACATCACCAAGTTTATCGTGTGCGTTAAGTGTAAAATATAGAATATTAAAAAGGCCTCAATATAGAGGCCTTTTTTTATGCTAACTCATCATCTTGTGGCTGAGGAGTTTTGAGTGAGACTGGGGTCTTTGAATGCTTTTCTTTCATGACCGATGGATAATTCCATGAAGCAAAACGAACGACTAAAATGGAAATCGCTAAAATTAAAATTGAACCAGTAATAATGACTTGATCGATATCCGCTTTATGATCATGTTGAATGTCGGAAATGAGTAGTCGGGTTAAGGCTGTAATTGCAACATAAATAAGAAAGCGTACAGGCATGTGATTGGTTTTAAAGTAAATCCCAACCATTGCGCCAAGTTCTAGGTAGATAAATAATAGTAAAATATCATCAATTGATGCATATTTTTTAATAGTTAAAATTTCAAAAACGGTATGTGCCGCTGACCATGCCACCATACAGCCGATAATGAATAAAGCCAAATAATGAAAAGCTTCAACAGCATAGTGTCCAAATCGGTCGAGTGTTCTTTCAAACTTTTTAGGATCAGGCATAGTAAAATCTTTTTTGATATGAGTATGCCTAGAAAATAAACAAATTTTATGCCAATAGAAATAGTAAATACAAAATAAAAAACGCCTGAGTAATCAGGCGTTTTTTATGAAAAATTTAATTATGCTTGGTTGGTAAAGTAGTCTTCACTAAAGCCCATAATTAAGTCAGCACCCGCTTTAATTTTAGCAATACGTGCATCAATATCTGGCAAGATACGTTCAACAAAGTATTGAGCTAAAGCAAGTTTGTTTTGGTAGAAATCACCAGACTTATCTTTAGCTGCAGCAGAAATTTTTGCAAACATATAAGCGAAGCTGAGTAAGCCCACTGCATGTAAATAATCAACAGCAGCAGCATTTGGGAAGTCTACGTTTTCAGCAGCTTGCTCAATAATAAACTGAGTAATCGCTTCAATTTCAGTTGCAGCATCTAATGTTGCATCTTTAATGAAATTCAAATCTGTATCTAGATCGTTTGCAAAGTCACGAATCTCAGTGATGTATTCAGCAATGAATGCGCCGCCACATTTAATAGTTTTACGACCAATTAAATCTTGAGATTGAACGCCGTTGGTACCTTCGTAGATTTGAGCAATACGAAGATCACGAATACATTGTTCCATACCCCATTCACGAATATAACCGTGACCACCAAATACCATCTGAGCATCTAAAGTTGCTTGAAATGCTGTATCTGTGAGGTAAGCTTTTGCAATTGGTGTTAAAAGCGCAACGCGATTATTGGCTTTTTTCACCGCTTCTGCATCAGTTGAGAACTTAGTGATATCGAGCTGTTGACCTACATAAACAGCAAATGCGCGAGAAGCTTCGTTGTTGGCACGTACGTTAAGTAGCATACGACGTACATCACCATGGACTAAAATGCTGTCAGCAGGTTTATTTGGTGATTGAACGCCTGCAGCACTACGACCTTGTAAACGGTCAGTCGCATATTGAGCAGCATTTTGATAAGCAAACTCAGAAGCGCCTAAGCCTTGAATACCCATTGATAAACGTTCGTAGTTCATCATCACGAACATTGCAGCAA
Source organism: Rhizophagus prolifer (assembly GCA_019425655.1). Lineage (NCBI taxonomy): Eukaryota > Fungi > Glomeromycota > Glomeromycetes > Glomerales > Glomeraceae > Rhizophagus > Rhizophagus prolifer. Next base: position 57,495 of record NQWY01033937.1, on the reverse strand, counting down.
GCCCTTCGTTTTCTTTACCAACGAGGTAACCTTTTGCGCCATCAAAGTTCATTACACAAGTAGCAGATGCCTTGATTCCCATTTTATGTTCAATAGAACCTGGGCCAACATGGTTACGGTCGCCTAACGAGCCATCTTCATTTACTAGGTATTTCGGTACAATAAATAGTGAGATACCACGTGAACCCGCAGGAGCATCAGGAGTTTTAGCAAGTACCAAATGAATGATATTTTCTGCTAAATCGTTGTCACCGCCTGTAATGAAGATTTTAGTACCGGTAATGTTATAAGTACCGTCTTCATTACGTTCTGCTTTAGTTTTAATAATACCTAAATCAGTACCTGCATGTGGTTCAGTCAAGCACATGGTACCTGACCATTCGCCTGAATAAATCTTAGGTAAATAAGTTTCTTTTTGCTCTTGAGATGCATAGCTACTTAAAGCCATGCCAGCACCCACTGAAAGAAGCGGGTAGAGCATGAAAGATGGGTTTGTCGCAAATAACATTTCATCGGCAAGAACGGTCAGCATTTTTGGCATGCCTTGACCGCCCCATTCTTCATCAGCGCCTAAGCCAATCCAGCCACCTTCTGCATATTGACGAAATGCATCTTTAAAGCCAGCAGGAGTAAAGACTTCGCCGTTTTCGTAGCGAGCGCCTTCTTCATCACCAGTACGGTTTAATGGATGAGTCACGTTCTGAGCAAATTTAGCCATTTCTTCTAAAATTGCTTCAGCAGTTGCAGCATCTACATGAGCGAGTTTCTCATTAGACTGCCAAAATTGTTCTGCTTTAAATACATCATTTAAGATGAATTTCATATCAGCTAAAGGAGCATTGTAAATTGGCATAATCGTTCACCTTTTTTATGCACATCGACCTGTGCTAGATATCCTGTAAAACGAAATGGATATTGAATTTAAAGTCTAAATTTATCACTGATTTTATAAAAAAAGGACCGTCAAAACTGAGCAGTCCTTTTTTAGTTTTTAACATTGCATATCGCAACTAACTATGGTTAGAAAGCGAAATGTTCAGCATCTAATGACATCAATGGGTCTAGACCACCAGCAATCACGTCTACATGAGAACGTACGCGTGGCAAGATTTTCTTGAAGTAGAAGCGAGCAGTGGTAACTTTCGCGTTGTAGAAATCAACGTCAGTTGTACCTTCTGCCAATTTCTCTTGTGCTACAAGCGCCATACGAGCCCATAGATAACCTAAAGTCACGTAACCAGCGAAGTATAGGTAATCTACAGCAGCAGCACCCACTTCATCCGGATTTTGCATTGCACGCATACCGATTTGCATAGTGAGATCGCCCCATTCTTTGTTAAGCGCAGCAAGTGGCTCAACAAATTCTTTCATGGCAGCATTGTCTTTATTTGCTTCTACAAACTTATGAACAATCTTGGTGAAATCACGAAGCATTGCACCTTGAGTTTGTAAAACTTTACGGCCTAACAAGTCTAGTGCTTGAATTTCTGTTGTACCTTCATACAAGCAGGCAATACGTGTATCACGTACGATTTGCTCCATGCCATGCTCAGAAATAAAGCCATGACCACCGAAGACTTGAACACCATGCTTAGCAGACTCAGAACCTGTTTCAGTTAAGAAAGCTTTTGCAATTGGAGTCAATAAAGACAAGATGTTGTCAGCAAACTTACGCTCTTCTTCAGTTTCGCCTTTTTCAACGATATCTGCATATTGAGCGAGTAAGTAAACAAGTGCACGACCGCCTTCAGCAAATGCTTTTTGAGTTAAAAGCATGTTGCGAACAGCAGGGTGAACAATAATTGGATCTGCTTCTTTTTCTGGAGCTTTAGGACCAGAAAGTGAACGCATTGCTAAACGATCTTTCGCGTAAGTTAAAGCACCTTGGAAAGATGACTCAGATGCTGCTAAACCTTGAACAGCAGTACCAATACGTGCTGTGTTCATGAAGGTGAACATACAGTTCAAACCACGGTTTTCAGGTCCAATCAAGTAACCTTTAGCTTGGTCGAAGTTGATGACACAAGTCGCGTTACCATGGATACCCATTTTGTGTTCGATAGAACCACAACGCACAGCGTTACGCTCGCCCACAGTTCCATCTGCATTTACATGGAATTTAGGAACGATGAATAAAGAAATACCTCTAGTACCTTTTGGTGCACCTGGAAGGCGAGCAAGAACAATATGGATGATGTTGTCAGCCATGTCATGTTCACCAGCAGAGATAAAGATTTTCTCGCCAGAAATTGCATAGCTACCATCTGCATTTGGTTCTGCTTTAGTACGGATAATACCTAAGTCTGAACCTGCATGAGATTCAGTTAAGCACATCGTACCTGTCCAAACACCAGAAACAAGGTTAGGCAAGTAAGTATTTTTTTGTTCATCAGAACCATGATGTTCTAATGTACGTACTGCTCCGTGAGATAAGCCTGGGTACATACCCCATGCCCAGTTAGAGCTACCAACCATTTCTGAAATTGCGATACCTAAAGAGTTAGGTAGGCCTTGACCGCCGTATTGTTCTTCTGCTGATAAAGACGGGAAGCCAAGTTCAATATATTTTTGATAAGCTTCTTTAAATCCTGTTGGAGTAGTGACTACACCATCATTCCAAGTACAACCTTCGCGGTCGCCAACTTGGTTTAAAGGAGAAAGTTCATTTTCACAGAAGTCTGCTGCAGCTTCTAAATATTGATCAACCAATTCACGGCTTACGTTACCTTGGAAATCAGGTAATTTTGCATAGTGCTCTTCTGCATTTAATAATTCATGCAAAACGAATTGCATATCACGTAAGGGCGCTTTGTATTGTGGCATATCGGGTTCCTCAATACTGGTGAAACCAGAGTTATAATCCTAATCTACGATAATGTGCCATAAGAGGCACCTTGAACCATTACATCGTGCAACAACTTGCATAACTGTACAAGCACCTCGGGGCCTTTACTTTGTGACTGCAAAGTCAAGAAAAAAATACTTGAACTATGTAAGTGCTTTGAGTGTAAATACTTTTAGTGAAGTTTAGATGATACAAATAGTCAAAATCGTAAGTAGTTATGTACATAAAAAAAGGCGCCTAGAGGCGCCTTTTGCTTTGTTCGATTATGCGTTATTTTGCTTGAACTGGTGCAGGGGCTGGGGCATTAACTGGTGGTTGAGGGCGCTTTGGTTCAAAACGTAAGTTACACGTACCTTCAAGTGTTCTATCTCCAACTTGAACATTTACAGCTTGACCATTTGCTTTGCCTTCACATGCTTTTTGAATTTGTTCAAAACGAGCTTGACGCTCTGCGCGGTGCTGTTCCCACGCTGCTTTTTGTTCAGGGGTAAATTCACGGTGCTTCATACGGTGATGGCCATCTCGTGGACCATCTTGCATCATGCCATGTTCTGGTTTAGGAGGTTGATTCATTGATTGACACGCAGCCAAACTACCCATAGTTACAATTGCTGCACTGAATAATGCGATTTTAGCAGTCATTTTCATATCTAAAGCCCTTTTAATGTTTGTTTCCACATACCTTAAAGATTAGATAATAAAGATGAAGAAACAATGGAGAGTTTTTCTTTTGGTTGTTAGTTACAATGAAAAATATAGGGTAAAAATGAGAGAGTACTTTTGAACGTACTACGTGTTCCAATTGCATTGCGGCTATTTTTAACAGTCTTGCTGACTACATTGTTAATTGCAACCGCAAGTTTGAGTGTTCTGCACTGGACGATGCAAAAGAACTTTGCCAAATATGTGGCCGATGTTGAAATGCAAAAGCTAGATCGGCTCATGACCAATCTTGGAAATGTGTATAGCGTTTATCATGATTGGGGAAATGCAATTCAGGCGCAAATCTTACAAATTGAAGGAACGGCAGCGCCAGACGATTATGACCGTCTTTCGCAGTGGTGGTTAAGACGCCAATATGATATTGCGATTCAGCAGCATTCGTTCGATGAACACACGCTCATTAATGTTTCTCCAGATGGAGCGACAGCAAATAAAAATTCTATTTTTAGTGATGAAGAGCTACGCACACTTGAAAAGAACTTACCTTCAGAATATCAACCATTTGAAGGCTTAAAATTTCCATTAAGCGCAAACCAATTCCGTCCGCGTGATGATAAAAAAGGTAACTCAAAAAAAGGAAGTCTTAAAGATATTGAGACACAAAATGGCAAAAAGCGCTTTATTGCTTTGCCAGACCGTTTGGGCTTAAGTTCTCGTTTATCTTTATATGATGCCAAACATCAATTTGTAGTTGGTGAACCTCCATCTTCAGATCAAATGTCTTACCGTCCTATTATGGTAAATGATCAGGTGGTAGGGTACTTAGGACTAAAACCAGTTCTAGATAAAGAAGATGCTTTAAGTATTAATTTCTTTAGTAATCAAAAGCGTTATTTACTTTTAATTTATGCTTTAACTTTACTATCGAGTTTAGTTGCAGCACTTTTAATGGCAACTTATTTTAAAAAGCCAATTCAACGTTTATTAAATGCAACAAAGGAGTTAACGAAAGGTAATTACCAACATCAAGTAGTGATTAAACGAAATGATGAACTTGGTGATTTATCAACTCAATTGAACCATTTAGCCGAGATTTTACATCAACATGAAGAATCACGCCGTCAATGGGTTGCAGATACGTCTCACGAGTTGAAAACACCGTTGGCTGTATTGCAAGCACAAATCGAAGCAATGCAAGATGGTATTCGAAAGGCAACTCCTGAACATCTCGATGCCATGATGAGACAAGTTTCAAGCTTAAAGAAACTTACTCAAGACCTAGCAGATCTAGCACAGGCTGATGCTCAGCAACTTAAATGTTACTTAGGTTCAGTGAATCCGTGGGATGTTGTATTACAAGAAGTTGAAAACTTTAGACCTAAACTTGAGCAAGCAAATCTGGAAATTAAGGTTGAAGGTGAAGGGGTATCTTTACTGTTAGATCGTGATCGCTTTAAACAAATTATTGTTAATTTAATTAGTAATAGTATTCGTTACACAGAAACAGGTGGCAAAATTCATATTCATACAAGTCAAACTGCTCAAGAGTGGACTTTGTATGTTGATGATAGCCCGTTTGGTCTAAGTGATGAGCAACTATTACGTTTAGGTGAGCGCTTTTATCGAGTAGATGATTCGCGTACGCGTAGTACAGGTGGAACAGGATTAGGCTTGGCTTTATCTTGTAAAATTGCGCAAGCGCTTGGTGGTACACTAAGTTTTGAACACTCTCCGTTGGGTGGTTTACGTTGTGTACTTACCTTTAAAAAGCAGAGTTAAATAAAAGGAAAAATGGCCCATGAAGCATGTAATGTTGGTTGAGGATGAAGTTGAGTTAGCGCATCTGGTACGTGATTATCTTGAAGCTGCTGGTTTTGAAGTAAGTATGTTTCATGATGGTCAAGATGCTTATACGAGCTTTCAGCAACGGAAACCTAATTTAATGATTCTGGACTTAATGGTTCCAAGAATGGATGGTTTAACGATTTGCCGTAAAGTACGTGAACAGTCAGATTTACCGATTATTATGGTGACTGCACGTACTGAAGAAATTGATCGAGTTTTAGGTCTCAATATGGGTGCTGATGATTACGTTTGTAAGCCATTTAGTCCAAAAGAGTTAGTTGCACGTGTACAGGCCGTTTTACGTCGTTTAGAGCGTAAGGCCGAGCCAGAGCAAAATGACTCCTTCCGTATTGATAAAGCTCAGCAAAGAATTTGGTATCAACAAAAGTCGTTAAGTTTAACGCCGACAGAATTTCGCCTACTTGAGCTATTTTTAGAACATGTCGGACAAGTTTATTCACGTGCGCAATTATTAGACCATATTAATCCAGACAGCTTTGATGTTGCTGACCGAGTTATTGACAGCCATATCAAAAACTTGCGCCGAAAAATTAGTGAAGCAGCTGAAACTGGTAACCGTCATGAATGGATTCAAGCTGTTTATGGCGTTGGTTACCGCTTCGAGTATCCAGAAGAGTAAACTGTTCAAAAAAGTTATTCTGTGGATAACCACAATGTTATCCACAGAAAATGTGGATAGTTTTCAAAGATTATGGATAAATTATAATCTTGCTATGATTAGGGACTAATTGCCAAATTTCATCTATATCTACATTTCTAACTGCGATACATCCTAAAGTCCAATCTTTGTGTGGCATATAGGTTGAACTAAAAGGTATCGAGAGTAAGGATTTTGGAACTGAGCCATGGATCATGATATTTCCGCCTGTTGGCTGGTTATGCTGTTTGGCATAAGCAATATCTTTCGCATCGGGATAGGAAATATGCAATGATTTATAAAAAGCACTTTGTGGATTGCGCCAATCTATAGAATAGCTCCCCTCAGGCGTTTTACCGTCATTTTCAAAGTTTTTATGTCCTTCAGGATTAAAGCCTAAACGAATAGGATAACGACGAATTACTTCCTGATCACTTTTAAGTAGAAGTATGCGTTGATTTTTAAACACTTCAATTGAGGTTATAGGTTTTGTCTTTATAAGGTGAGATATCTCATTACTTGTGAGTTTTTTATGAGAAGAGACAAAAGTAGGTAAATATTTTTCATACTTATAAAAAGCAATTCCAAGTGGAATGAATAGAAGTGTACAAATAATGATAGGTCTAATTTTCATATATTATTCTTTAATGTTTAAGAAACCCTCTTAAGCGACTTAAGAGAGTTTTAGTTTTTTAATATTAAGACGAACAGCTCACCGCTACATCAGGCACATCACTTGGTAAAGGGCCTAAATCTTCTGGTTTTTCCAAATCTGGCTGTCTTGTATAAGGATGATTGAGTAGCTTAAACAAACGGTCTACCTCACTAAAATCATCTCGCTCCGCTGCTTCAATCGCTCGCTGTGCCATATGATTACGTAAAATATAAACTGGATTTGCTTGTTGCATGTTTGCATCAAGTTCATCTGTATCTTGATGTTCACGAATATTTTCATATTGGCTAAGGAACTCGTCGAACTGTCGAATATCGAGGCAGTCATCACGTAGAGCCTTATACTCTTTATTTTGCAGTCGAATAAAACTTTGAGTGTAATCTAGCTGCTCGGTTTGTAAGATTCTTAAAAAAGCAAAACTACAATCAAGGCTATCTTTATGGAAATGAGGAAGGCCCATTTTTTGACACAATCCTGTGGTGTAGTGCTCAATAAAGGTAGGCTCAAACCCTTCTAAGCAAGTAGCTAACTCTTCTTTGAATTGCTCTTTTTGTTCAGGTTCAGCAAGTGGAACTAGATTATTTAACCAAGTCCATAAATTCCAGTGTGCAATACTTGGCTGGTTTTGATAGGTGTAGCGCCCTTGGTAGTCGGAATGGTTGTTAATCCAGTTCGGGCGGAAACGTTCCATAAAACCATATGGACCAAAATCGAGTGTAGAACCTGTAATATTTAAGTTATCGGTATTCATTACGCCGTGAGCAAAACCGACCAATTGCCATTTGGCAATCATGATGGCTGTATTTCTAATCACAGCTTTAGCAAAAGCTAAAATAGGTTGTTCCTCTTGTTGGCATTCTGGATAGTGCCATTCAATACATTTTTGAGTGAACTCAGCTAATAACTCTGGTGCATATTGATTGATCCATTCAAAGTGCCCTAAACGAATATGACATTCAGATGTTCTGAGCAGCATTGCGCCCGGTTCTAGTTTTTCACGCTGTACACCTTGAGCAGAGCTTGTAAAACCTACTGCTTGACTTGAAGCGACCCCTAGCGCATTTAAGGCATGACCTGCTAAATATTCACGAATAACAGAGCGTAAAACTGCTCGACCATCTCCCATGCGTGAATAGGGGGTAGGCCCTGCACCCTTTAAATGTAAATCGATGGTTTGGCCATTTTTATTCAGAATTTGTCCAATGAGTAAACCACGTCCGTCGCCTAGCTGACCTGCCCATTGCCCAAATTGATGGCCTGCATAAACCATTGCTAAAGGTGGAAACTCTGAGAAAGTCCGCTGACCACTGCAAATTTCTACCCATGCCTCTTTTTCTTCATCCGTCCATTGTAGTTCTTCGGCTAAAGCTAAATTGAAGTGTCCAGCTTTCGCTCCACGAAGAGGAGTGGGCTGCTGTATATGAAAAAGCTTAGGATTGAGTGATGAATAAAGCGGATTAAAGTGCATAGACTGGACTAAATATTTGAGGCGAACTTCACTATACCATAGTTAAAAACCAGCCAAAAAAATAGCGCCTGTAAAGCATGGCTTTTACAGGCGCTATTTCGAACTAGAGTCGTATTAGTCTGGTACGACGTTTGTGTTCTTTTTAATGTTGCGCATTAAAGTTTCTAAACACTCACGGTGATGACTCAAACGATGTTCAAGCAATTGGAAATCAACCTTTAACTTATGATCCATTTTATGAATCTTTTCAGCCATAGCTGCTTTCTTCGCTTGTAACTCTTGTTCTTTGAGTTTCGCCCAGTCATTTAAAGTATGGGTAAATGCTTCATATTCTTGAGCAATGCGTTGCTTCATTTGGCTCATGTCAGCATTTACATCATGGCCATAAATAGCAAGATCTTGTTCAGCATATTTAAACTTCATTGCCAATTCTGCTTTTTTAATATTAAAGCTTGGAATACGACGTAAGTTCTTTGCTAAACCAACTTTAGAACATGTCCAGATTAACCATTTAGTTGGGTCATATTGCCACCATTTCACACCATTACGATAATCGTATTGGAAAATATGGTGATAGTTATGATAACCCTCGCCCCATGTTGCAATCGCTAACCAGAAGTTATCGCGTGCTGAGTTTTCATCGGTATAAGGGCGTTTACCAAACATATGGCAAAGTGAATTAATGAAGAATGTTACTTGATGGCTAATAATTAAACGCAATAAACCACCGAGAAGTACAACTCCCCATAAGTCGCCAGTTGCCCAGCCAACTAAACCTAAAATACCGACATGAACTGCTACAACCATTAGACCGTAGTATTTATGTTGGAACATCACCAGTTTGTCATTGAGCAAATCAGGCGCATTTTTAAAGTCAGGTTTAGATGGAGAATGATCGCGGATCATCCAACCCATATGGGCATACCAAAAACCACGTTCAATTGAGTATGGATCTTCATCCACATGGTCAACATGACGATGGTGAGTACGGTGACCAGATGCCCAAAACAGAATACTGTTTTGTACAGCAAATGTGCCTGCAATCATTAAAAGAATTTTAAGTGGTAATGACGCTTCATAAGCACGGTGTGCCCAAAGACGGTGGTAACCAGCAGTAATCCCCATGCTACTTAAAGCTAAAAGAAAAAATAAGCTTACCCATGCGCTTACACTAAAATCATAATAATACGCATAAATCGGGATTATGATTGCAGCAAGAATTGGTAAACCAATTAAGGTAATGCTAGCGGTCCAGTTAATTGGGGCCTTGAGTGGGGCGGAAGTCATATCCGGCAGCGCTCCTAGAAACCTTGTTAAACAAGGTAAAAAGACAAAACGACATAGCAAAACCAATCATCAAGATTTATTGCTATTTTGAACATTATATTAGCATGTGCTTAGTGAGAATCACTAATATTATTGTACAGATGTACTGAAAGAACCGTAACAGAATTAAACCATGCTTGGCAACATTTCAGATAGGAGAAGTTGTGTAATGAAAATACAGCGATTGAGAAAAATGAATAGCATTGATATTGCAAAGAAATTGCCATTGAAATGTCTTTTCATCACAATCAGCCTTGTATTGGCAGCATGTCAAAGCACGCCGCAACAAAATATTCAAAAAGGCCATGTAAAGCCCACACACCATGTACAAACCCAAGTAGTCAAGAAGAAAGTGAGCCCAGAAGGTGTTCAAGACATTGACTGGCAAATTACTCAGATCAACGGGCATAAGGCAAAATTCTTTAACCAATGGCCGACTCTTTCATTGAACTCAGCAGTCAAAACTGTGTCTGGAAATCACCGCATATTTGTCATTCTATTAGGAAAATTTCGAATGTTTGCCTACGCACTGCGTTTGTCTTGCAAGCAATAAAACCTTTAGTCGGTTTTATTGCTTTCAGGCTGTGGTGTGAGGCGCAAATAAGGTTTTACTGCGGTATAGCCTTTAGGGAAGCGCTGTTTAATTTCTTCTTCATCTTTTAAAGAAGGAACAATCACAACATCCTCACCTTGTTTCCAGTTCGCAGGCGTAGCCACTTTATGCTTATCTGTTAATTGTAATGAGTCAACAACGCGTAAGACTTCATTGAAGTTACGACCAGTTGAAGCAGGGTAGGTAATAATTAAACGCACTTTCTTGTTTGGATCAATAATGACTAAAGAACGAACTGTAAGTGTTTCACTCGCATTTGGATGAATGAAATCGTAAAGTTCAGACACTTTACGGTCTTTGTCAGCAATAATTGGAAAATTAACCGTAGTATTTTGAGTTTCGTTAATGTCGTTAATCCAGCCTTTATGCGATTCAACATCATCTACAGATAGGGCAATCGCTTTAACATTACGTTTTTCAAATTCGTCTTTTAATTTTGCTGTATAACCTAACTCTGTTGTACATACAGGCGTATAGTCAGCGGGATGTGAAAATAAAATGCCCCAACTATCGCCTAAAAAATCATAAAAATGAATTGTGCCTTCGCTTGATTCTTGTTGAAAATCAGGGGCAGTGTCTCCTAATCGTAATGTCATGATCTTTCCTCAGTTGCTTAAAATTTGTTATGTGTTGAAATGAATATGACGCAAATAATGTAACTGCTCCAGCGGCGACAAACGGTGTTGCGCCAGCAAACCCTGCATCAATGAATTAATTTTCATATATAAAAAAGCCGGTCAATTTTGAACCGGCTTTTTTATATTAGGGTGTTTGAAAATATTTAAATCTGATTATTTACATCGTCATTTTTTGTTTCACGTATTAATAAGAACGCGACCAATGATAAAAGTGATGCTGCTGTCAGATAATAACCTACAGCATATAAACCGTAAGTTTCAGCAAGTTTTGTGGCAATCAGTGGAGCAAACGATGCGCCAAAAATACCAGCTAAGTTAAAGGTTAATGCTGAACCTGTATAACGAACTGAAATTGGGAAAATCTCAGAAAGAACTGTACCAATTGGGCCATAGGTTAAACCCATAATTGATAACCCAGTACACAAGAAAAGAAAAACGATAAGAGTATTTCCAGACTCTAACATGCTAGAGAAGAATAATCCGAAGATCGCAGCAGCGATACATACGCCAACTGAAGTGGCTTTACGTCCAAATTTTTCTGCAAAAATAGCAGATAAAGGAATGAATGCTGCAAAACAAAGTGTCGCAAAAAGTTGAAGTTCTAAAAACTCACCACGTGCATACCCCAGTTTCGTCGTTCCCCAGTTAAGCGCGAACACTGTAGTGAGATAAAACACAACGAAAGTACAGATCGCTGCAATCGTGCCGAGAATAAGCTTACCCGTATGTTTGGTAACGACTTCTTTAAATGGAATATTAACTTCTTTTTGTTTATCTAAAACTTTCTGGAAAGCTGGAGTTTCATGGAGTTTTAAACGTATATATAAACCAACAATGACCAAAATTGCACTCGCAATAAATGGAATACGCCAGCCCCATTGCATAAATGCCTGTTCAGGAATAGCCGCACTTAAAAGTAAGAATGATCCCGTTGCTAAAATAAAACCAATAGGGGCGCCAAGCTGTGGGAACATGCCATACCATGCACGCTTACCTTCTGGTGCATTTTCAGTTGCAAGTAGTACAGCACCACTCCATTCACCTCCTAGACCTAAACCTTGTCCTAGACGGCAAGCCGCTAGTAGTAAGGGAGCCACAATACCGATTTGTGCATAAGTTGGAAGTAGGCCAATACATACGGTTGATATACCCATGGTCAGCAAAGCTGCCACTAGTGTTGCTTTACGGCCAATACGATCCCCTAAGTGGCCAAATAAGGCTGCACCAATAGGACGAGCAATAAAGGCAATCGCAAAGGTTGCCAGAGACTGTAAGACTGCGGCACTGCCACTGCTAGCAGGGAAAAACAGGTGTGGAAAGATAATCACGGCAGCAGTTGCATAGATATAAAAGTCGAAGAACTCAATGGTTGTACCGACTAAGCTTGCAAATAAAACTCGTGCTTTTGAATTAGTGGCTACTACAGGAGCAGCAGTCGCAGAGGTTGACTCCATATAAGTCCTTATATCAATTAAAATTTATTTTTAGTTTGCTATCCTTTTTTAAAAGATAATTTCTTAAAGAATAGCGTGAAAGAACATCATCCATGACTCTTTCAGGATCACTGAATATGAGTGAAAAATGGACTAAATAACGTACCAATAGATTGCAAGAAAGTGTGCTCCTGCACCTAAAAGCACAAAAATATGCCAGATTGCATGGGTATATCTTACCTTTTTTAATGCGTAAAACAATGCTCCAACAGTGTAAGCTAAGCCCCCAGTAATTAAGAACATCAAAGCATCTTTACTTAAATAAGTACGCATATCATCCATTACAAAAACTGCAAGCCATCCCATTAGAACATAAGCAAGTAATGAGATTTTCTGAAAACGGTGAATGAAAACTAACTTGAAAAGTGTACCAATTGCAGCAATGGCCCAAAGTGCGATAAGTAATATATGTGCTTTGGATGTAGGTATCGCAATACTTAAAAACGGGGTATATGTTCCTGCAATTAAGTAATAAATAGCAGTGTGATCGAGTTTTTTATACCAATAACGTAAGTTTTGGGTTTGCGCAAAGTGATAAAGAGTCGAACTGGTAAAAACGAGAATTAGGCTAAAAGCGTATATCCACAAACCTACCCACTGAGCAGTTGGAAGATAAGATCCTTTTATAATTAAAAGGATAGCGGCAACCACGGCCATAATAACGCCAGCACCATGGCTATAGGCATTAAAAAGTTCTTCTTTGGGGTCGTAAGTTTCTAACACCGATTTACTCATAAGTTTATTTTTTTGATTAAAAATACAAATGTATAGAAATACAAAACAGTCGTAAAGTTATTTTATTTTTAATCCTATACCCTTTAAACTTTCAGTTTATATGAGTCACCATTCTTTAGGTATATCTGTGTCGGTTTTCTCCTTTGAGCAAGAACAGCAATTCTTTCATGAAATCAAACAAATGCTTGATGAGCAGAGTTTTGAGCGTTTGATTTTGAGTCAATATAAAGGAGAGTTGGCACAACTAGAAAAAATCACTTTTCGTATTGTAGAGTTAAATGGGCAAAAGCAGCTTTCAGCTTTATATCACCATAGTACTCAAGATGTGACTAAAAACTATACCTTTGAAGAGGGTTTAGAACAGATCGCAACGTTGATTGTGCAATGTAAACAAGCAAATTTATTTTCAACTCTGCAAGAAATTCAGCTTAAAAAAAATAAGAAAAAAGCCATGCTTAACATTGGGAAAAAACAAAGTACGAATATGTCTCCAACGGTACAAGCGCATGATCGTGAGAAACAGCGTTATGTACAGCAGAGTAGTGCATTTCTAAAAGAGCTTGGTATTACCGATGAAAAAGCTCAAATCATTCCAAGTATGGCTCGAAAATGGAAGCAGATTAATAAATTTATCGAAATTTTTGCGAGCGCGTATGAACAAATTGATGCAGAGCAAAAAGAATTACGCATCGTCGATTTTGGTTCAGGGAAAGGTTATTTAACTTTTGCTTTGTATGATTATTTACAGGAACAACAAAAGATTCCTTTAATTACGGGTGTAGAGCTGCGCCGTAACTTGGTGGAGTTCTGCCAGAATGTGGCAGACAAAGTGCATTTTAATCATTTGGACTTTTTTGAAGGCGATGTTCGTAGTTATCAGCCAGAAAAACTGGACGTTATGATTGCTTTGCATGCGTGTGATATCGCGACTGATTTTGCCATTCATACCGGAATTCGTTTGAACGCTTCAATGATTATGTGCGCACCGTGCTGTCACAAAGAGTTGCGTCCACAACTACATAGTCCTGAAGTTCTACAACCGATGCTACAGTTTGGTATTCATGCGGGGCAACAAGCTGAGATGTTGACCGATACATTACGTGCGTTACTTTTAAAAGCGTATGGTTATGAAACTAAAGTTTTTGAGTTTGTATCACTTGAGCATACCAGCAAAAACAAAATGATTTTGGCAACAAAACGCAAGAATGTTTCACAACCTGATGCGAAGATTATGGCTCAAATCCAAGCATTAAAAGAAATGTACGGGATTAAAAAACATACCTTGGAACTGTTATTACAAGATCAATTGCCGATCGAAAATATTGGCTGCAAATGCTAGGAAGATGAGTGAATGTATAAAGTTATAGCGGATGATTGGGAGCAGCTTGAGAAAGATGCGAAATATATCCGTGAGCAAGTCTTTATTCAAGAGCAGGGAATTGCGCCTGAAGATGAATGGGATGATTTTGACGCAACTGCTGTGCACTTTATGGTGTATGACAAAGAGCAGCCTATCGCTACAGCACGTTTGTTGCCACAGCATAGTGTAGGGCGTGTTGCCGTTTTAATGTCTTATCGAAAGCAGGGTATTGGTAAAATTTTAATGCAGCATATTATTGACTATGCGCGTAACCAGAAACTGCCTTATTTAAAGCTTTCCGCGCAAACTTATGTGACAGCTTTTTATGAGGCTCTAGGTTTTAACGTGCAGGGTGAAGTTTACCAAGATTGTGGTATTCCACATATCAATATGATTTTAGCGTTAAGTTGAGATTCCTTTGTAGAAATCTCAATTTTGAATTACTTCATCGCATTCCAGTTTTCGATGGCTTGTAAGCCAGTCTCTAAACCAACTTCGTAACTATAACGAAGCTTTTTCGGATTTGTGGTTAAGCGGCCTGCCATATTTTTAAGAGGCGGTGGACATACTTCTAAAATTTGCTGGTCTGGATTATTGCCACGAACAAAATCTACCGAAGCATTATAACGGGCACAACGGTTTCGTAAACTGCTTGCAAAACCATAGTGGTGTTTAAAAGCATATTTCGCAAGGAATTGGTCGCCTCGACTACTTGCTTTAAAGTAGTTCTTCGGACGAGTACGTAAAACTAATAGCTTTTTGACACCACTTTGCTGTGCTGTCCAGCGAACGGGTAGAGCATCTGCAACGCCGCCATCAAAGTAGGGTTCACCCATAATATCGACGGGATGACGAGTTAAAACTGGAATTGAGCTAGAAGCACGCAGTGCATTTAGCAAATTATCTTTACCAGCACGAAGATACTCAGCATGACCTGTTTTAGCATGCGTCAACACCATATAAAAATCTGGATTTTTGGCAAAAAGGCTCTGTTGATCAAGAGGATGTTCTTTTTCACCAATTTCCCACATCCATTTTAAATCAAGTAAATCGCCACCTTTAAAGAAGCGCTTATAATCGATAAATTCAGGACGTAGTGAATGGTCAACATAAAATGTTAAAGTTCGGCCTTGTTGACCTGCTAAGTAGTTAGCCACATTGGTCGAACCAGAAGATACACCAACATATAAGTCAAAAGGATTGAACTGCTGTTGTAGAAAAGCATCAAGTACACCACTGGTAAAGGCACCACGCATGCCTCCACCTTCTACAACCAGTGCATTGCGGGAAAAATCTGTCATTTGAAAAATATCTGATTACTGATGTGAATGCTGATGTTCTTGCATGTCCATTCCATGCATGTTGTCATGCTGACTTTGTTGATCTGTCGATTTTTCAGCTTTTTGTTGCATTTCGTGCTGTTGAGCTTTGCGCTGAGCACCTGGCATATAGTCAGGTTCATTACTCATTGCTAAATAGAAAAAGCCAAGGAAAATCGCACTTAAAACACCAACGATCAGAACAAATTTCCAGCCTAAAACTGCTGATTCGGAAGAATTTTTATCGGACATAAGGATTTCTCGAGTGTGCTGTAGAAGCACAAAAATGAAGTCTATTTATAGCATATTTAGGCTGTAGGCAGAAATCTTAAAGAACATAAAGAAAAACCCATATAAATAAAATATATTTATATGGGTAAGGTTTATGCAGTTTTTAAATATTCATTACGTCTAAGTTATTGAATATTTTGCTTCTTCTCAGCTTTGGTTTTTAGTAATGCTGGTGGTGTGAATCTCTCACCATATTTGGTAGCTAACTCTTCGGCGCGTTTTTCTGCTTTCTCAATACCATATTGATTGAGGAATTGAATCGCTCCACCAGTCCAAGGGGCATAACCAATTCCAAAAATAGAACCGACATTGGCATCAATAACCGATTCCAATACACCTTCTTCGTAACAACGTAAGGTATCTAAGGCTTGTACAAACAAAATACGATCAATCATATCTTGCTCGGAAATATCGTGATCTTTCTGCCAGCGGTTTAAGCCTTCCCATAGGTGTTTTTTACCATTTTCAGGATAGTCATAGAAACCTGCGCCAGCAGCTTTACCTTTACGGTTTAATTCATGAATCATGGTATGAATCACTTCATCTACTGGTGTTTTCGGTAGCTCTTTGCCTTCGGCTTGTAAAGCTTTACGTGCTTCGCTAGCAACATGCTCGGTTAAAGTTAAAGACACTTCATCTTGAATCGCAAGTGGTCCCACAGGCATGCCAGCTTTCAGTGCTGCCATTTCAATACGTGCTGGGTGGACGCCTTCGGCAAGCAAGCGCATACCTTCTTGAATGAAAGTACCAAACACACGACTGGTAAAGAAGCCACGGCTATCATTGACAACAATGGGTGTTTTTCCAATTTGCTGTACGAAATCGTAGGCTTTAGCAAGTGTCTCTGCGGAGGTATTTTTACCTTTGATAATTTCAACCAACTGCATTTTGTCGACAGGGCTAAAGAAATGCAGACCAATAAACGCTTTATCATCTTTACTTGCTTGAGCTAAACCTGTGATTGGCAGGGTCGATGTATTCGATGCCATTACGCCATTAGATGCTAAATATTGTTCAGCTTCTTGAGTGACTTTGGCTTTAAGTTCTTGATTTTCAAATACCGCTTCAATAATTAAGTCACAGCCTTGAAGGTCTTGAGCTGACGCTGTAGCCGTAATGAGCGATAAAACCTGATCGCGTTTTTCTGCGGTCATACGGCCTTGTGAAACACGTTTATCTAAGAGTTTTTGTGAGTAAGCTTTGCCTTTCTCAGCATTTTCAACAGATACATCTTTAAGGATAACAGGAATGCCTTTAATCGCGGTTGAATAGGCAATGCCCGCACCCATCATGCCCGCACCCAACACACCAACTTTAGTGGCTTGCCATTTTGCAACGTCAGCAGGGCGGCTTGCACCAGACTTAATTGCATTTAAACCATGCCAGAAAGTGCCGATCATATTTTTAGAAATTTGGCCTGTTGTAAGCTGAGTAAAGTAGCGAGACTCGATACGCAGTGCAGTATCTACATCGACTTGAGCGCCTTCAACTGCGGCAGCCATAATCGCTTCAGGAGCAGGGTAGCAACCTTTGGTCTTGTCTCTTAACATGGCTGGTGCAATGGCAAGAACTTGTGCAACTGCTGGAGTTTTTGGATCACCACCTGGGATTTTGTAGCCTTTCACATCAAAAGGTTGCTGAGATTTCGGATTTGCCTTTATCCAAGCAATTGCTTTATCTAAAAGCTCTTGTTCATTTTCAGCTGTGTCATGAATTAGACCTAAAGATTTGGCTTTATCGACACCGAACTGTTTGCCTTCCATTAAAAATGGGAACGCATTTTGAAGGCCAAGCAGACGTACCATACGTACAATTCCACCGCCGCCTGGTAATAAGCCTAAAGTAACTTCTGGTAGGCCAAATTTGCTTTTCGGGTCATTGATTGCAATACGGTGATGGCAACTTAATGCAATTTCCCATCCACCGCCCAGTGCTGTGCCATTTAATGCTGCAACAACTGGAATACCAAGCGTTTCAATTGTGCGTAAATGACCTTTTAGCTTTTCAACCATATTAAAAAAGTCAGTCGCATGTTTAGGTTGAACTTGAATTAGCTCATCTAGGTCACCGCCTGCAAAGAAAGTTTTCTTAGCTGAGCGGAAAATAACACCTGAAAGTTCTGTTTCTGCTTTAAGTTTCTGAGTGACTTCATCGAGCGAGTCACGAAACTCTGCATTCATGGTGTTCGCAGATTGACCTGTTGAATCAAGCGTTAAAATGACAATATTGTCGGCATTTTTTTCGTATTGAATTGCACTCATTTTTTATATCCCTAATTTTTATATGCGTTCAATAATGGTGGCAATACCCATACCACCGCCAACACAGAGCGTCGCTAGACCACGCTTTTTATCTTGTCGTTCAAGCTCATCAAGTAGTGTGCCCAAAATCATGGCACCTGTTGCGCCTAAAGGATGGCCTAAAGCAATCGCACCACCATTTACGTTTACTTTTTCAGCAGGTACATTAAGTTCATTTATAAAACGCATAACAACAGCCGCGAATGCTTCGTTGACTTCAAATAGATCAATATCATCAATTGTTAGACCAGCTTTTTCCAAGGCTTTACGTGCGGCTGGCGCAGGGCCAGTCAGCATAATTGTTGGGTCAGTACCAACTAATGCAGTCGCCAAAACTTTAGCGCGTGGTTTTAAATTTTGTTCTTTTACAGCTTTTTCTGAAGCTAATAAAACGACAGCTGCTCCATCGACAATACCTGATGAATTACCGGCGTGATGAACATGATTGATTTTTTGTGCTTCTGGATATTTTTGTAAAGCGACTGCATCAAAGCCCATTTGCCCCATCATTTCAAAACTTGGGTTGAGCTTTGCAAGACCTTCTAGTGTGGTATTGCCTTTGATGAATTCATCTTTCTCTAAAATCACCACACCTGAATGATCTTTGACTGGCACAACTGATTGGTCAAAATAACCATTTGCTTGAGCTGCTGCTGCTTTTTGTTGTGACCTCACTGCAAAGTTATCGACATCTTCACGGGTATAGCCATCTAAAGTTGCAATAAGGTCGGCCCCAATACCTTGTGGAACAAATGATGACTTAAGATTTGTTTCTGGGTCTAAAGCCCACGGTCCACCATCAGAACCCATTGGAATGCGTGACATTGATTCAACGCCACCAGCAACCACTAAATCTTCCCAACCTGAACGAACTTTCATTGCTGCCATATTGACTGCTTCTAAACCTGAAGCACAAAAACGATTGATTTGAACTCCAGCGACCTCATCATTCCAACCTGCTGCAATTGCTGCGGTTTTGGCAATATCACCACCTTGATCGCCAATTGGTGTTACGCATCCCAGAACAATGTCGTCCACTTTAGATGTATCAAGCTGATAGCGTTGCTGTAATTCATTTAATAAGGTGGTGAGTAATGTGATTGGTTTTACTTCATAAAGAGAGCCGTCTTTTTTTCCTTTTCCGCGTGGTGTGCGAATGGCATCAATAATATAAGCCTCGCTCATAACAGTTCCTTTTTTATTGCTTAAAATTTATTTGTGTTTTGAGTGTACTGGTTTTAATTGCGAGTGCAATGACGATAAGCGCACCAGTCAGGTGATGATTTTTGCCAATAGAGATACAAAAAAGCCCAAGTTGAACTTGGGCTAAATGTGAAACTAAAGAGATTTAAGTATTAGTGGTAACCGTGTAGCTGGCGATATAAGCCAGGAGTTACACCAGTCCACTTTTTAAATGCACGGTGGAAGGTACTAGTTTCACTAAAGCCTACCTGTTGAGCAACATCTTCAAGTGTTAATTCCGGGTTGAGCAACAAGTGAATCGCAGCATCTCGACGTAGAGCATCTTTTACGCCTTGATAGCTTTTACCTTCAGCAGCCAAGCGGCGACGTAAAGTTTGCGGAGATAAATACAGCATTGATGCAACGTCATTAAGCGTTGGCATTTCTTCACCAATTTGACTCTTAAGTACGTCACGAATACGAGAAGTCAATGAGTTGGTGTTTTTGAATTTTACTAAAAGCTGAGCAGGCGCTGCTTTTAGGAACTCTTCAAGCGTTTTTTCATCTTGGCGGATTGGTAAGTCAAGATAATCAGCTGCAAAAGTTATTTCGGTGCGAGGTGCATCAAACTGCATGACTGGTGCAAAAAATAACGCATCATATTCATCTGCATGAGCAGGACGTGGATAGCTAAAATGAACACGCTCTAAAGGTAAACGACGTTCAATAAGCCACGATGCTAAACCATGCCAAATCATGAGCATACTTTCAGTAATGAAATGATCTGGATCTAATGTTTTTGGAATGAGGGGAACTAGACGTGCTTCATGTTTGTCACGCTCTAGTGTTACTGACCATTCATCACCAAATAACTTGTAAAATTGAGATGAAAGTTCGAGGGCTTGTCCCAAAGTTTTTGCATGAATAATCAACTGACACATAATGGCAAAAGTGCCCAAACGACGCGGCTGTACATCAAATCCGACGTGTTCGTCTTGGGTGACCATCCATAGCATTTTTATAAAACGGGTATATTGTTCTGGTGAGATTCGAGCTTTAGGTTGACGTAATAGTTCCGCTTCGATACCCACATGTGAAAGTAACGTCTCGACATCCATGCCAAGGCGTTTTACGCCTGTCAAAGCCGCATTCACGAAGTGGATGCTAATCGTATCGCGACTCATATTGAATCCTTCAGTCTCTTTGATGTTCACTTTAAATTGACCTAAATGACCGTCTAAAAAAATAAATTGGCGATTTACAACAGTGTAAAAGCACTTTTTACATGTTAAATTGCCGAAATGATCAAGGTAAATGGCTGAACATGACATTGTTTTAGAATATTTGCTTAACTAATATAAAAGAAAATTCGAATAATAGTGGTTAAAAATACGATGACGACAGCATTAAATGGACTTAAAGTTCTCGATTTCTCTACGCTCTTACCTGGACCTTTTGCCACAATGTACTTAGCCGATATGGGCGCAGAAGTTATCCATATCGAATCCCCATCACGTCCAGATCTCATTCGGATTATGCCGCCCTATGCCAATGGACAAGCGACTGCACATAGTTATTTAAATCGAAATAAACAGTCGATTGTTCTCGATTTAAAAGATGCTGCCAGTATTGATCTTATAAAAGCCAAGATTTCCGAGTTTGATATTGTCATAGAACAGTTTCGGCCAGATGTTATGCGTCGCTTAGGACTAGACTATGCAACGCTTGCAGAAATTAACCCTCGTTTAATTTATTGCTCAATCACAGGTTATGGACAAACTGGAAACTATAAAGATCGAGCAGGACACGACATTAATTATTTAGCTTTAGCGGGTATTGCTGGATATAGTGGCCGACAAGATAGTGGTCCACCACCGCTTGGCATTCAAGTTGCCGATATTGCAGGCGGATCATTACATGCAGTTATTGCTATTTTGGCTGCGGTCGTCGAACGCAGTCGTAGCGGTATGGGACAATATATTGATATTTCCATGACCGACTGTGTGGCGAGTCTAAATAGCATGGCAGCATCAGCCGCACTTGCAGGACAAGTTGAACAGGCACCAGAGCAGGGCATGCTCAACGGTGGCATTTTCTATGACTATTATATAACTCAAGATGGTTTATATTGATTTATATTAAAGCTTATCAATAAAACCGTTATTAAATATGCAAAAAAAGCATTTTATTGATGAATAAAAGCTCGCTATGCTATCCGCCTTAATAATGAATCTACTAGCCATACGCCATGTATTTATATACCGATTTCGACCAGCAGCTGGTTAATGAACGAGTTGCTCAGTTCCGTGATCAGACTGAACGCTATTTAGCTGGCAAACTTTCTGAAGATGAATATCGTCCATTACGTTTGCAAAATGGTTTATATGTGCAACGTTATGCGCCTATGCTGCGTATTGCTGTGCCGTATGGCTTAATGAATTCTAAACAATTACGTAAAGTTGCTGAAGTTTCAACTGCTTATGACCGTGGCTATGCACACGTATCTACGCGTCAAAACATTCAGTTAAACTGGCCTGCACTTGAAGATGTGCCAGATATTTTGGCTGAACTTGCAACTGTACAAATGCATGCCATTCAAACGAGTGGTAACTGTATTCGTAACACAACAACTGACCAATATGCTGGTGTGGTTGCTGGTGAAATTGCAGACCCACGTCCAACATGTGAATTGATTCGTCAGTGGAGTACATTCCACCCTGAATTTGCATTCTTGCCACGTAAGTTCAAAATCGCAGTTTCTGCACTTGAAGAAAAAGACCGTGCAGCAACGGCATTCCACGATATTGGTGTTTACATCGTGCGTAATGAAGCGGGTGAAATTGGCTATAAAATTATGGCTGGTGGTGGTTTAGGCCGGACCCCAATTATTGGTAGCGTTATTCGCGAGTTTTTACCACGTGAAGATTTAATTGCTTACTTAGAAGCAGTTCTACGTGTTTATAACTTGCATGGCCGTCGTGATAACAAATATAAGGCGCGTATCAAAATCTTGGTTAAAGCATTAACGCCTGAAGTGTTTGCACAGAAAGTTGAAGCTGAATTCGAACATACACGCGAAGCATTGAAAATTCAGCCAGAAATCTTGAAAAAACTGGATGAAGAATTCACCCCGTTTGATTATCAAGATTTAGCAGATGAAGACTTTACCGCTTTATTTGCTGAGCATCCAAAGTTCAAACAATGGTTCAATATCAACACGCATGCACATAAAGTGAAAGGCTATCGTATTGTTACGATTTCTCTAAAACGTGCAGGTATTGCACCGGGCGATATGACCACCGAAGAAATGAACTTTATTGCAGATCTTGCTGATAAATATACTTTCGGTGAACTTCGTACCACTCACGAACAAAATATTGCTTTGGCAGATGTACCTCAAAAAGACTTGTTCGATGTATGGCAAGCGCTTGAACAACAAAATATGGCACGTGCACATATTGGCTTTATTACCGATATTATTAGTTGCCCGGGCGGTGATTTCTGTTCACTTGCAAATGCGAAATCAATTCCAATTGCTGAAGCAATTACACGTCGTTTCGATGACTTAGACAAAGTTTATGATCTTGGTCATTTAGATCTAAATATTTCTGGTTGTATGAATGCTTGTGGTCACCACCACGTTGGTAACATCGGTATTTTAGGTGTAGATAAAAAAGGTGCTGAGTTCTACCAAATTACATTAGGTGGTAATTCGGACCATGATGCCTCAATCGGTGACATCTTAGGGCCATCATTTGCAGCAGATGCTGTGCCTGACGTAATTGAAGAAGTACTAAATACTTATCTTGATTTGCGTACTGAAGGTGAGCGTTTCGTCGATACATATCGCCGTGTAGGAATTCAACCATTTAAGGAGCGTGCATATGCTTAATATAGCTCTACCAGTGCTTTATAAAGATGGCACGATTGCAGATAATACTTATCAAATCATTGCTGAAGATGGTGTTGTTCCTCAAGGTGATGTAGTTGTAACAACAGCTCAACTAGACCAGTTAGCTAACGTTCAAGGCAAAAAAGCTTTATATGTGACTGTAAATGATTCACCTGAAGATCATACATTTCCATTAAATGAACTTGATGCAATCTTCATTGAGTTTGCAGGTTTTGGCGATGGCCGAGGTTACTCATTTGCAGCACTATTGCGCCGCCAAGGTTTCAAAGGTGAGTTACGTGCAACAGGTGATGTGTTTAAGGATGTTTTAAACTACTTAAAGCGTTCTGGTTTTGATAGCTTTATCGTAAAAGAAGGCAAAGACGTACAAGAAGCTGCGGCAGGTTTGCAAGATTTTACCAATCCGTATCAAGCTTCAACTGCTGTGCCAAAAGCGAGCTACCAAACTGGTGCTTAAGATATGCTGACATAAAAAATCCCGCAATTTGCGGGATTTTTTATATTTAAAATTATGTATCAAGTTGGCAATTAACCATCCACTTTATGCCGAACTGATCAGTAAAAGCACCATACAATGCTCCCCAAAAAGTCTTTTCTAGAGGCATTTCAATTTGGCCATTTACAGATAGTGCATCAAAAAGCTGCTTTGCTTTCTCTTGCTCATCTTTTTCAAGGTTTATTGCAATGTAGTGATTAGTGCCTTGGGTAAAAACACTGTTAGGAGCACAGAACTGATCATTGGTATCTGATGCCATAAGCACCGTGAATTCGTTAATGGGTAAAGACACATGTAAAATCAGGTTTTTATTGGCTTCTGATAAGGTTACACCTTCGGGAGCGGGCATATCACCATAGCGACTCAG
This sequence comes from Rhizophagus prolifer, assembly GCA_019425655.1. Lineage (NCBI taxonomy): Eukaryota > Fungi > Glomeromycota > Glomeromycetes > Glomerales > Glomeraceae > Rhizophagus > Rhizophagus prolifer. The sequence continues at coordinate 33,310 of NQWY01033937.1, read as the reverse complement.
CATGGCAAACTCTCCGCCAAAGACTGATTTATAAAAGTTAAACGCTTGTTCCGCCTGACCCTGAAAGTTGAGATAGTGATTGAGTTGCATTGTTATTGTCCATTGTTGTTTTCGTTTAAAAGAATAAGTTAAAACTTAAAAGTGATTTTGTGGGTCATTTTTTGTAGTTTTTTCATAAAAAAATCCCACTGAAGTGGGATCTTAAAATAATGAATTTAGATTAAATGAGTTCAATCGCAACGGCTGTTGCTTCGCCACCACCAATACAGAGTGCTGCAATACCTTTTTTACCGCCAGTACGTTTAAGTGCATGAATTAGCGTAAGAATAATACGTGAACCTGTTGAGCCTACTGGGTGACCTAGTGCACAAGCACCGCCATTGATATTCACTTTCTCTGCATCAAGTTTGAAATCATCAATTGGGCACATAGTAACCATGGCAAAAGCTTCGTTAATTTCCCACAGGTCAACTTCTTGAGCATTCCATCCTGCTTTTTTTAGAACTTTTTCAATGGCACCAACAGGAGCAATTGTAAATTCTGAAGGATGCTGAGAGTTTGAAGCTGTTGCAATAATTTTTGCCACTGGCTGTAAACCACGTTGAGTAGCAACCTCATTTGAAGTTAATACTAATGCAGATGCGCCATCCGAAATAGAGCTTGCGTTTGCTGCGGTAATTGTACCGTCTTTTGCAAAAGCTGGTTTAAGCGAAGGAATTTTGTCGGTCTTTGCATTTAAAGGTTGTTCATCTTGATCAACAACGACATCACCTTTACGGCTAGGTACGGTAACAGGAACAATTTCATCTTTGAAATAGCCTTCGGTAATTGCAGTTTGAGCACGTTTTAAAGAGCGAATTGCAAAGTCATCCATTTGCTCACGTGTATAGCCACGAGTATTTGCCATATCTTGAGCAAAAGAACCCATTAAACGACCTGTTTCAGCATCTTCAAGTCCATCAAGAAACATGTGGTCTTTAATTTCGCCATGACCCATACGGTAACCAGCACGTGCTTTAGGTAAAACATAAGGGGCATTTGTCATCGACTCCATACCACCTGCAACCACAATTTCAGCACTGCCTGCTTTGATCATATCGGCTGCTTGCATTACGGCTTTCATGCCTGAACCACAAAGTTTATTAATCGTCACTGCACCTGTAGAGTCTGGTAAACCAGCTTTACGCATCGCTTGACGAGCAGGGCCTTGTTTTAAACCAGCAGGAAGAACACACCCCATAATGACTTCTTCAACATCAGTAGGCTGCAAACCTGCTCGTGCGATTGCTTCTTTAATTGTTACTGCACCTAGTTCGGGAGCAGTTAGACCAGACAGTGATCCTTGAAAACCACCCATAGCAGTACGAGCACCATTAACAATTACGATGTCAGTCATTGTTGTAATCTCCGATTGTTCTTTATCTCAAATTAAGAAAACATTAAAGCTTAAGCAGTATATTGCAAAATGGGGATGGTATTGGGTTCTGCATTAGACTGTAGAGTTCTAACAATTTTGAGATTCTTCTAAGCGTAGGTGCCCCATTTTACTGAGAATTAACTTAAAATTTTTAAGCTGATCATAAGAACAATAAATAAAACTGCCATTAGACTCGATTGGAAGTCCGGAATTGCCCTGAAAAACAATACTATTTTGTTTTTTTCCAAAACGTTGTAATTTCATAGAACCATAATGATGGTTAAGATCTACGGAAGTTAATAACTCTTCATTTAAATCATGTTGTAGATTACGATTATTGTCTACAAAGCTAATGAGTTGACTATTCCAGTTCGTATTACAGATGAATTGATCGGAACTGGGACACAGAACAATGTTTGTATGCCTAACAATCGCGTCATATTTAGCTTTTTGTATATGAATTGTGAGTACACGCGGAGTATTTTTTAATTCTGCAGATGCCATAAATTGATGGTATAAAGGAATGGCTATAACTGACATAATTATAATAATTACGAGGGTTATAGAGAGTTCAACTATAGTAAAACCAGGAGATTTAAACATTAAGAAACCTTAATATATGTATAAATAGAGAAATTTTATGTTTTCTGACAATGATTTATATTATTTTTTATAATAAGGAAACACAAAATTAAATAAGGGTTATCAGTTGGCTAGAATACTGGTAAAATCACCGCAAGCGAAACAAAGAAGTTATTCATTTTTGCTAGTTGAGTAAAAAATTACCGAATTACAACGGAAATTGTAAGTAATTTTGTCAATAATTTACTTGATTAAAATTATCAAGCACTTGGAAAGTTTATCAAGTGTTTGTATGATTCAAATGTGAATAGCTTAAAAATAATACTGGGGTAAAAATATCTCAGGGGCCAATAAATTTAGGCTGAGCTTGAACAACAATTGTTATCTCTGGAGGATATCCATGAAATTGAGTCGTATTGCACTTGCTACTATGCTTGTTGCTGCTCCATTAGCTGCTGCTAATGCTGGCGTAACAGTTACTCCATTATTGCTTGGTTACACTTTCCAAGACAGCCAACACAATAACGGTGGTGACAAAGGTAGTTTAACAAATGGTCCTGAGTTACAGGACGATTTATTCGTTGGTGCAGCTCTTGGTGTTGAATTAACACCATGGTTAGGTTTTGAAGCTGAATATAACCAAGTTAAAGGTGATGTAAACGGCGCTTCTGCTGGTGCTGAATACAAACAAAAGCAAATCAACGGTAACTTCTATGCTACTTCTGATTTAATCACTAAAAACTACGACAGCAAATTTAAGCCGTATGTATTGTTAGGTGCTGGTCACTACAAATACGACTTTAATGGCGTAGATCGTGGTGCACGTGGTAACTCTGAAGAAGGTACTTTAGGTAATGCTGGTATCGGTGCGTTCTATCGCATCAACGATGCTTTATCTCTTCGTACAGAAGCTCGTGGTACTTATAACTTTGACGAGCAATTCTGGAACTATACAGCTCTTGCTGGTTTAAACGTAGTTCTTGGTGGTCACTTGAAGCCTGCTGCTCCTGTAGTAGAAGTTGCTCCAGTTGAACCAACTCCAGTTGCTCCACAACCACAAGAGTTAACTGAAGACCTTAACATGGAACTTCGTGTGTTCTTTGATACTAACAAGTCAAACATCAAAGACCAATACAAGCCAGAAATCGCTAAAGTTGCTGAGAAGTTAACTGAATACCCTAACGCTACTGCACGTATCGAAGGTCACACAGATAACACTGGTCCACGTAAGTTGAACGAACGTTTATCTTTAGCTCGTGCTAACTCTGTTAAATCAGCTCTTGTAAACGAATACAATGTTGACGCTTCTCGTTTGTCTACTCAAGGTTTCGCTTGGGATCAACCGATTGCTGACAACAAAACTAAAGAAGGTCGTGCTATGAACCGTCGTGTATTCGCGACAATCACTGGTAGCCGTACTGTAGTAGTTCAACCTGGTCAACAAGCTCAATAATTTGAGTTTCTGAACAGTAAAAAAGCGACTCGTTAGAGTCGCTTTTTTTATTACGATTTTTCAAATATTTTTTCATTTCTATATCTCCTAAAGAATATCTATTCAGTTAATTGTTTATAGATAAGTTTTTACCAAACACCTTTTTTTAATTGCTGTTTAGTATCTTGCCTATCTCGACGATGCTGTGCACGAGGTTTTTCTGTCTCATGCATGCCACCTTTTTGAAGTAAAGGGGACAGAGCTACGTGGTTACGGACCTTAATTTTTGGCATTTCTTTAATTTTCATGTTTTAACCTTTAATACATAAAACTTGTTTAAGTGTATGGACGACTTCGATAAGATCTGACTGATTTGCCATAACCTCATCTATGTCTTTATAAGCACTTGGGATCTCATCGACAATGCCACTATCTTTACGACACTCAATACCTTTGGTTTGCTCAATTAAGTCTTGTTGATTAAAAAGAATTTTTGCCTTGCTACGACTCATTTTACGCCCAGCGCCGTGAGAACATGAACAAAAAGACTCAGGATTAGCTTTTCCTCTAACAATATAAGAGCGTGCTCCCATAGAGCCAGGAATAATTCCTAACTCATCTAAACCTGCTCTAATCGCCCCTTTCCTGGTAACTAAAAGATTTTCACCAAAATGGGTTTCTCGACTTACATAATTATGATGACAATTAATTGCTTCTTTTGTCATTTGAAATGAGGGTAGGATAGGTCGGATTGCTTCTAAGACTAATCGCATCATTTCTTTACGATTTTCAAAAGCATATTCTTGGGCCCACTCCACAGCTTCTACATAATCATTAAAACTGTTTGAACCTTCAGCAAAATAACTTAAGTCTTTATCAGGTACATGCCCAAAGCGATGTTGTGCTTCTTTCTTGGCAAGTTCGATAAAATAAGTACCGATGACGTTACCAAGTCCTCGACTACCTGAATGTAGCATTACCCATACATCTTGATTTTCATCAATACATAACTCTATAAAGTGATTGCCACCACCTAATGTGCCTAATTGTTTTTGCCAAGTGGCATCAAACTGCCGAAGCATTCGAATTAAACCAGGATGTTTTTTTACAATCGGTTGTAAGCGCTTTTCGAGTGGGATAATACTCGATGCTTTAGCTTTGACCTGCTTATGTAAAGCAAATCCAACTGGTACTTTACGTTCAATTGCATCACGTAAACGACTCAAGTTATCAGGTAGCTGTGAAGCCTTTAGACTTAAACGAATTGCATTCATTCCACAGCCAATGTCTACACCGACTGCAGCTGGAATAATGGCATGTTTAGTCGGAATAACACTTCCTACAGTTGCACCTTTTCCTACGTGAACATCTGGCATAACAGCAATATGTGAATATATAAATTGCAGTTGTGCCATTTTCTTCAATTGTTCGATACTTTCACTGTCTATATCTTGAGTGAAAATTTTAACAGGGACACCATAGAGTGCCTCTTCATTTAATATTTTTTGTATGCCCATAATTTTTCTCTTATTTTTGTGTCCGAATAGGCATAAAAAAACCTAGCGAATGCTAGGTCTTAAATTCGAGCATTCGGACAAGTGAATTAAATTTGTACACTTGTCCGTGAGCTGACATCGTGCCAAATCGTTACTGTTTTTTACCTTGTAGTGTTGGCATGATGTCCTCCTTTTTTAAAAGTGCCGTTGAAAATCTGAACGGCATTTTACCTGTTTTTAACTAAAGATCAAGCTTTGGATCTTCAGCTTACTTTAATTAACGACTTAAACTTACTGTTAATCTTGCTCTGGAACTCGCAGAATTAACAGATATACTGGATTAATCAAGTATAACGTGTGGTATGTAATATTTCAGAGAATACTATGTCAGATATTTTACCATTAAGCTGGTTTCAACGAGAAACTTCACAAGTAGCTTATGATTTGATCGGCTGCGTATTGTGTAAGCGGCAGCCTGATGGTCAAGTCATCCGTTGCACAATTAGTGAAACAGAAGCTTATTTGGGCGTTCGAGATAAAGCTTGCCATAGTTACAATGATAAACGAACAGCTCGAACTGAGGTAATGTATGGCCATGGCGGTACGATTTACGTCTATCTAATTTATGGCATGTATGAAATGCTTAATATTATTACTCAAACAGAGGGTATACCTGAAGGAGTAATGATTCGGTCTGTATTTTTAAGTAATGCTTCAACAAAAAAAGAATATAAGCTTTTAGCTGGACCGGGCAAACTGACACGTTATTTGGGTATTGACCGTAGTTTAAAAGGCCAGACTCTAGGTGAAGAATCTGGGCTATGGATTGAAGCGGCTAATACACAACCAACGGTTGTTTTAACGCCACGTATTGGAATTGATTATGCTGAAGAAGCAAAAGACTGGCCTGAACGATATTGCTGGAAAGATCATCCTTCGTTAAGTCGTTAATCCAAATTTAGAAATCAATTTTTAAATCGTAAAACGAGTGTTCCAGATTTACAACTATGTGGGTCGAATTCAATATCCAGACAAGACACCACTTTTTGTTATGATAACTACAATATAAATAAAGGAAATAAGCATGTCCTTATTACGCTTAGACCGACTTCATTACTGTATTTTGATGAGTATGGGCTGTATTTCTAGTCCAATTGTATGGGCAGAAGACCTAAATTCAGACGTTGCCAAATTGCCTACTTTACATGTGGAAGCAACGCGTACCGATACTACTTACTTACAAACACCTGCTTCAGTTTTTCGAATAGATGCACCTCAAGCTGATAGCTCTTCACAAGTGAATTTAACTGAAGTTGTGAAAGGTATACCGAGCTTACAGATTCGTAATCGTGAAAATTATGCGCAAGATTTGCAGCTATCTATGCGTGGTTTTGGTGCACGTTCTACTTTTGGTGTCCGAGGTATTCGTCTATATGTGGATGGTATTCCCGCAACAATGCCAGATGGGCAAGGTCAAACGTCTAATATTGATTTAAGTAGTCTGGACCATGTTGAAGTTCTAACGGGACCTTTTTCCTCACTATATGGAAACTCATCGGGTGGGACAATTTTAACGTCTACTAAAGAAGGTCAAGGAAAAGACTCAATCGAGCTGAGCTATTCGGGAGGCAGCCATGATAAAAGCCGAGCAGGGTTAGTACTACAAGGTGGGGCAAAGGGTGCGAATGAACCAAGCTATATTATTAGTTCATCGTACTTCGATACCGACGGTTACCGAGATCATAGCGGTGCAGATAAAATCTTAAATAACGCCAAGCTCAGTTGGAACCTTGACGATGGAAGCAAAATCAACTGGGTGACTAACTATGTCAAAATCAATGCAGATGACCCGCAAGGTTTAACTCATGCTCAGTGGAATGCGAATCCCAAACAGGTTAATGATTCAAAAAACATTTATAAGGTTCGAAAAGACATTGAGCAAACCCAGACAGGGGTGACATGGTCTAAGCCTATTAATGATAAAAATGAACTCTATGCCATGGCATATTTAGGCAATCGCCAAGTTACTCAATATCAATCTATTCCTAAGTCAGCACAAGATGCCAGCATTAATCATGCTGGTGGCGTGATTGATTTTGAACGTAATTATTATGGTGCTGATTTCCGTTGGACAGGTAAAGAACTGCTGCCAAATACGACAGTAAGTTTAGGTGTTGCACTCGATGCGATGGATGAAGACCGTAAAGGTTATGAAAATTTTAACTTAGTAAATGGTCAGCCTTCTTACGGTGTTAAAGGTAAATTACGTCGTGATGAAGACAATACTTTGTGGAATATCGATCCATATTTACAAGCTTCATGGCAGTTCTTACCTACATTGCGTTTAGACACGGGCGTACGCTATAGCAATGTCCATTACAAATCTAAAGATAATTATTTAAGTAATGGCGATGATAGTGGTAAGACTGATTACAGTAAGGTTCTACCTTCTGCTGCTTTAAGCTGGCAAATTTTACCTGAGCTCATGGCATATGTAAGTTATGCCAAAGGGTTTGAAACACCGACCTTTACTGAAATGGCATATCAAACTGATACGACAAAGCCAGGTTTTAACTTTGATTTAAGACCATCAACGAGTGATACCTATGAGGCTGGCTTAAAGTCACAAAACCAATTAGGTGATTTTACGTTGGCGGTTTTTCAAACCAAAACGAAGAATGACATTGTTGCAGCGGGAAGCTCAAACGGACGTGCAACCTTCCGTAATGCAGATAAAACCTTACGTGAAGGAGTAGAGTTTGCATGGAATAAAAAGTTATGGCGAGACTTAACCGCGACTGCAAGCTATGCCTATTTAGATGCGACATTTGATGCTGATATTCCAGCTTTAGGAAATATTGCCCAGATCCCATCAGGAAATAAAATTCCTGGTATTGCTAAAAACCAAGCTTATGCCTCTTTGGCATGGCAGCCATCGCATGGTCTATATGGTGGTGTAGACGTACAGTATATGGACAAAGTATACGTGAATGATACCAACAGTGACGCAGCACCGAGCTACAGTGTAACTTCAGCAAATATTGGTTATGCATGGGATTTAGGCGATTGGAAAGTCAAAAGCTTTGCTCGTGTAGATAACCTATTTGATAAAAACTATGCGGGTTCAGTGATTGTAAATGATGGTAATGATCGTTACTTTGAGCCTGCGGATGGGCGTAACTGGAGTGCAGGTTTACGTGTAATTAAACAATTCTAGGAATTTAAAATGGCAAAATTATTTGAAACGGTTAATTTTGATTCGCTACAACTGGTCAATAGAATTGTAATTGCCCCAATGTGTCAGTATTCGGCAACTGATGAAGGCGAAATTACTTATTGGCATGAGCAGCAATGGGCAAATTACGCATTGTCAGGAGCTGGGCTATGCATTGTAGAAGCTACGGCTATACAAGCGGAAGGTCGAATTAGTTACGCAGATCTTGGACTTTGGAATGACCAACAACGTGACCAGATCAAAACTTTATTGGGGAAAGTTAAAACACTTTCTCCTATGCCATTTGGAATTCAGTTAGCGCATGCTGGACGTAAAGCATCGACTGAAAAGCCTTGGTTGGGTAAAGGCCAAATTGCAAAAAATCAGCCACATGGTTGGCAAACGGTTGCCCCAAGTACAAGTACTTTTTCGGTTCATGATGCGGCGCCACATGCATTAACAATCGATGAAATTAAACAAGTTCAACAAGACTTTGCTGCTGCTGCAAAACGTGCAGTAGAAGCTGGCTTTGAGCTAATCGAAGTACATGCAGCACATGGTTACTTACTGCATCAGTTTTTATCGCCAATAGCGAATCAACGCACAGATGAATATGGTGGTTCTTTAGAAAACCGTATGCGTATGGCGCTTGAAGTACTTCAGGCAATTAAACTCGCGGTGCCTGAAGGCTATCCAGTAGGAGTACGTCTATCTGCAACTGACTGGATGGATGGCAATGAGCAGTGGGATATTGAATCTACAGTTGGGTTATCAAAAGCTTTAGAGCAACTGGGAGCCGCTTATATTCATGTGTCTAGCGGTGGTTTACATGAACATCAAAATATTACCATTGGAGCGGGCTACCAAGTTCCGTTTGCCGAACAGGTTAAGAAGCATGTGTCTATTCCTGTGATTGCAGTAGGACTGATTACCGAGCCAGAACATGCTGAACAAATTTTAGAAACTCAGCAAGCTGATGCAATTGGCCTTGCTCGTGCTATGTTATATGACCCACGTTGGCCGTGGCATGCAGCAGCTACATTGGGAGCAAAAGTTAAAATTGCACCTCAGTATTTGCGTTGTCAACCACATGGATTAAAACAGCTTTTTGATTCTTTTTAGTTGATCAGCGGGCAAATTAAGATTTGCCCGTTTTTATTTTCAGATGAGTGAGGGAACATTCTGTGGTTTTTCAGGTAATTTTACCAATTTTGATTTTATTGTTGATGGGGTACTGTAGTGTCCTCATTAAATTGGTAACACCTGAGCAGATTAGGGCCCTGAGCGCATTTGTTATTAAAATTGCTCTTCCTGCATTTTTAATTCAGTCTTTAGCCAATAAAAACTTACAAGAGATTTGGCACCCAGCTTATTTTATTGCTTATGGTGGCGGCTCTTTAATCTTGTTTTTTCTTGCTTTTATTATTTATCGAAAGCTTTTTAAAAACAGCCTAACCCATAGTGCAGTCATATCGATGGGTGCTTCTATGTCAAATACAGGATTTATGGGTACCGCTATTTTGACCATGCTCATGGGTAGTCATGCTGCAATCTATATATCTTTAACTTTAATTATTGAAAACTTATTAATCGTCGCTTTAATGCTCATTTTGGCTGAAGCGGGATTACATCAACAGCAACAGCTTTTTCCTTTGCTGAAAAAGACATTTATTAATTTACTTAAAAATCCTGTAATTATTGCAATTTTGGTTGGCATGAGCTGTATTTTACTCGGTATTCATCTGCCTTTAAAACTTGGGCAAGCTTTAGAACTGTTAGGAAAGACAGCCTCACCTTTAGCATTATTTGCTATTGGCGGCAGTTTGGTTGGTATAGGAATTACCGCCGTGAATTTACAAAGTATATTGTTAGCTGGGTTTAATGTCATTCTTATGCCAGCTGTGATTTTGGGATTGTTTCTTTTATTGCCAAATGTAAGTCGTGAAATGCTTTATGCAGGAACATTAATTGCAGCGCTGCCGATGCCAATTGCTTTTGGTATTTTTGGACAAGCATACGGTTTAAATGAAAAGGCGTTAACACCTTTAATGATAAGTACCATTATTGGTTTTATTGGAGTAAGTGGGCTTATTGCTTTGTGGTGGTAAAACAAAAAGCCCCATACGGGGCTATAGTTTCTTTACTATTTTTTGGGTGCGGACTGTGTAGGGGCGGCCGCAGCTTTATTCTTCTCAGCAATAATCTTTTCGACTGAAGCTAAAGATTCTCTAGCGTTAGGAACATTTTGGTTAGCAAGCTCAGTAAAAATCTGTTTTGCCTGAGGCAAGTTCTGAGGAATGATATTTCCATTCGCCATCATGGTCGCTAAAGCCATAGATGCTGGTGCATAACCTTTTTGGGCAATCGACTGTAATGCTTCAATGCCTTGGCGTTTCATGAGAGGGTTTTTATTTTCAACCCCTTGGCTAATATCATAAAGTGCTTTGACTTGAATAGCAGGGTAGTTTCCTTTTCGAATTAATGGCGCTAGCTTTTGTAAAGCAATTTGATGAGACTGTGGCTTTTTCTGAGCAAATAAAATGGTCGCAATTTTTACCGTTGCATCATCAGAGCCTTGACCTGATGCTTTCTGTACATATTGGCTAAATTTATTACTATCTTTTGCAACGCCTAACTCACCAGTTTCATAAATCTGTGCAAGTCTATAACTGGCCTGAGCATAACCTTTGTTTGAGGCATCTTCATAATATTTCAGAGCTTTAGCATTATCTTTGGCAGTACCTTGGCCCATTTGCGTCATATAGCCTAAGTTATAGATCGCTTGAGCATTTCCTGTCTGTGCAAGACGCTGGACTTCTTGGAAAGCAGCAGGATAATTTTTTGCCGCATACAATTGTTCAGCCTGTTTAAAGACATCATTTTTTGCCGCAGATGCTGTACTGTCTGCCGCAAAGATGGATGAACTTGAAATGGCGATTAGGCTGGCGATGAGTAATTTTTTCATTTCTTTTTAACCTTTTACTTCGTAGCTACATCATTCCGTCGATGTATTGAATCAACTCAACTTCTCATCATAAATAGTGATGCATGAAAGTAAACAGCCGATTTGTATATAAAACGATGTCTATAAAGCAAACTGTGGAGAAAAATGATATGCCACTCTAGCTAAGAGAGTGGCATATAGACTTATTTTACTGACTTAAGTAATGCTTCAATTTGTTTTGCATCACTTGGTACACCAGAGATTCTTTGTCCATCTTGCAAGAAAAGAGTTGGTGTTCCATCGATATTTAATTTTTGGCCTAAAGCGATATTCTTTTGAATTGGACTTGAGCAACTTTTGCTATTAGTCGGCAATTTGCGATTAAGCATATAGTTGGTCCAAGCTTCAGACGGATTCTTTGAACACCAGATTTGATTTGCAACTTTCTCAGCATTTGGGTGCAAGCTGGTCAGCGGATATAAGAATACATATACCGTTACGTTATCCACCCCAACCATGTTTTGTTCTAAACGCTGACAGTAAGGGCAATCTGGGTCACTGAAAATATAAAGAGTACGCTCACCTTTACCTTTTACATATTTTATCGCCTGATTTAGGGGGAGGCTTTTGACATCAATTTTACCCAATTCGGCAATTCGTTCTTCTGTCATATTTTTTTGTTGTTTGATATCAACTAAATTGCCTACAAAAAAGTATTTAGCATCTTGATTGGTATAAACAATACGACCGCTTGTATACACTTCATAAATACCTTGCACAGGTGATTGATAAACACCTTTTACAGGTAAGTCTGGATAATTTGTCTTCAGATTTTGTTCAAGTGTTTTCACATCAGCATGAGCAGAACCGAAAAAAGCCAAACTCAACATGAGTGTAGCAAGTTTAGTTTTCATATTTTTTCTCTTAGATTTCAACCTAGATTATGATGGCATAGAAAAATTAAAAAATTGATGTCCTAATTAAATGAATTTATTAGAATTTTGTATCTATAAAAAAGCCCATAGAGTCTCCACGGGCTTTTTATTTACTAAATATAATTATTGTGGTCTAGCCACATCACCACTTAATGCTTCTGGCAAATCGAGGACTTGAAGACCGAGTTCAGCTAGAGCGGCTGGTTTTGCAACTACTAACGCAATATATCCGTCAGTGGTTTGAGTACTATTTACTACTTCAATATCGTTATTTAATTGAGTAGCTGGAGCAGGTGCTTCACCTGTACCTTGAACTAGATGCAACCAGTGTTTGGGTTTTGCTTTAAACCAAAGGCGCGCCACAATTTCTTGACCTAAGTAACAGCCTTTATCGTAATTTACGCCTTCACGTTGATGTAAACGTAATTCTTGTGGTTGGAACTCATGTTCGGTCGCTTGAGCAATCCATGCTTGCCCCGTCATGATGGCTTGTTTTTGCCATTCGGAAACATCAATTTCTGCAGAGCTGAACTCAGTGTTTCCATTTACAACTTTTGGAAACACTGCGCCTTGTTCACTTAAAGTCATTTTTGAAAATGCGCCATATTTTTTAATATGCTTGGCGAACTCTTCAGCTTGATCTTGAGTAACAACAATCTCAAAACTTTCAGCGTTCAGCTTTTTCAGCCACAGGCCAAAGTGAATACGGCCTTTAAGATCACAAATGGCTGTATAGCGTGTTTCATTTTCAGCTAAACGCTCAGTATCGACAGTCACTTGACCTTGTAAAAACTTCTGTGCATCTACACCGTTTAATGCATAAGAGGAGAAAGCGAGCAGACTCATGATTAATCTCAAATTCAATATGTTTCATTATGATTGCTGACTATTTTGCTCCATTTTTACTAAAAAATCAGCCTTAGTTTTCGTAATTTAGTTTTGTTTAAAATAAGCTAATTAGGTTAAAAAAACACCAAAAATATACGTTAAAACACTTTCTAAAGTTTAAGCTAGTAAACATTATTTCTATAACTTAAATGGAATTAAAAATAAGGAGAAGATCATGGCAACAGGTACAGTAAAATTACATCGAGTATTTAAAGCACCCGCTGAACGTGTTTATCGCGCATTTCTAGACCCAGATGCTTTAGTTAAGTGGATGGCTCCTCACGGCTTTACTGCGAAAGTTCATAATTTTGATTCAAATGTAGGTGGCTCATACAAAATGAGTTTTACTAACTTTTCGACAGGATCAACACATTCATTTGGCGGAACTTATGTTGAACTTATCCCAAATGAGTTAATTCGTTATAACGATCAATTCGATGATGCAAATTTACCTGGTACGATGCAGGTGACTATTACATTAAAGACTGTACTGGTCGGCACGGAGGTGCATATTACTCAAGAAGGAATACCCGAAGTTATTCCTGTAGAGGCGTGTTATTTAGGATGGCAGGAGTCTTTGTCGTTATTAACACTGTTAGTAGAAGCCGAAATCCCAGATCAGTAATCGTCTTTTTTAAATTTGGGCATCCTAAAGAAAAAAGTGAGTAGAGAACTACTCACTTTTTTCTTTTTAATTACGATTAAAAGAGAACAAAATATTAAATGTGTTGATGAGGCCTAAACAATGAGGCTGTCTAGTGAGAAAAAGAGATGGAAATACACATTAAAAGAATTTATGAACATGTAAGTGCCAATGATGGAAAACGAATATTAGTTGATCGGCTATGGAGCCGCGGAATAAGTAAAGAAAATGCCCATTTAGATTTGTGGTTAAAAGAAGTGGCGCCTTCAACTGAATTGCGCAAGTGGTTCCATGCGGCAACGCCAGATCATTGGGAAGAATTTAAGCGACGTTATTTAAAAGAGCTAGAAACCAACTCCGCAGTCGAAGAGCTACAGCACATTGCAGTAAAACATACAGTTACGCTTTTATATTCAGCAAAAGATGTGGAACATAACCATGCGATTATTTTAAAAGACTATTTATTGTTTTTTTTGGTAAAAGTCTTTTATTTAAAACTTTAAAAAATGAGTCATATCTCGCATAATATACTTTTTGAGATTTTTTATGTCTTTGCCAAATTGCCCAAAATGCCAATCAGAATATACCTATCAAGACGGCGACTTATTAATTTGCCCTGAATGCTCACATGAGTGGAAGGAAGGGGAAACTTCAATTAGTGATGATCAAGAAGTGATTAAAGATGCAAATGGTAATGTCTTGGCAGATGGCGATAGTGTCACTGTGATTAAAGATTTAAAAATTAAAGGTTCATCTTCGGTTGTAAAAGTAGGAACAAAAGTAAAAACAATTCGTTTAGTTCCAGATGCAAGTGATGGCCATAATATTGATTGCAAAATTGATGGTATTGGTCAGATGAAATTAAAATCTGAATTTGTAAAAAAAGCTTAATTTGTTAATTTTAATTACATTTTGGTAGGGGTACTCATGTAGCCTCTACCTTTTTAACTTTCAACATCCTTATAATTTTATTACGATAATGTATAAAAAGTAGTCTATCCAAAGTTACACACCTCATTTATATTGTCATCAATAACAAATAACTTTCGTCCAGAATAATAACGAAAGTCATACCCACATCAACAAAAAAACGAGGTTCATATGGCAGGATGGTACGAGATTTCACAAGCGAGTGATGGACAATATCGCTTTGTACTCAAGGCTGGTAATGGCGAAATTATTTTAAATAGTGAGCTATATAAAGCAAAAGCGTCGGCAGTCAATGGTATTGAGTCAGTTCAAAAAAATAGTGGTGACGATGGGCGATACGATCGTTTAACTGCAAAAAATGGAAAACCTTACTTCAATTTAAAAGCAGCCAATCATCAAATTATTGGTACGAGTCAGTTCTACGCGAGCGAAGCATCACGCGACAAAGGGATTGAATCGGTTAAAACCAATGGATCTTCGACAACCATTAAAGATTTAACGGTTCAGGCATAAAATTAAATGTAAAAAAAGCAGCTTCTAAAAGCTGCTTTTTTATTTATGTATTTATTAACGAGCTAATTTAGCTGCAAGTTCTTCTTTAGTTAAATTGCTCGCTTCAGCATCGCGGCGACCTTTATATTCAAAAGTACCAGCATCAAGACCTTTCTCACCAATCACAATACGGTGTGGAATACCCATTAACTCAAGGTCAGAGAATTTAACGCCTGGACGTTCGTTACGGTCATCAAGTAATACGTCAAAACCTTGAGCTTGAAGTTCTGCATAAAGTGCTTCAGCTGCTTCAAGAGTACGAGGTGATTTGTGTGCATTCATTGGAACAATTGCGATTTCAAAAGGAGCAATCGCTTGTGGCCAAATAATACCTTTGTCATCGTAGTTTTGTTCAATTGCAGCTGCAACTACACGTGTTACACCAATACCGTAACAGCCCATTGTTACTGTAAATGGCTTACCATCTTCACCTAAAACTTTACAACCTAAAGCTTCAGAGTACTTAGTACCAAGCTGGAAAATATGACCTACTTCAATACCGCGTTTAATTTGGATCGTGCCTTTACCATCTGGAGATGGGTCGCCTTCAACCACATTACGCAAATCAAAGACTTCAGTGATTTGCGCATCACGTTCCCAGTTTACGCCTACAGCATGTTTATCAGCTTCATTTGCACCAGCAACGAAATCAGAAAGAACAGATGCGGCACGATCAACAATAACTGTTAAGCCTTTTTCAACTAAACCTTGTGGACCTGTAAAGCCAGCCGTTAAACCAAATGCTTGAAGTTGCTCTTCAGTTGCAAATGTAAGAGGGGTAGCAACTAAAGGATGCTTCTCAGCTTTAATTTCATTCAGTTCGTGATCGCCACGTAAGAATAGGGCAACCACAGGAACATTGCCTTTTTCATCAGCAATACCTTGAACCAATAATGCTTTTACTGATTGTTTAGGATCAGCATTTAAGAACTGGCAAACATCATCAATTGTTTTTTGGTTTGGTGTTTCAACCAATTTAAATTCTTGTGCAGGTGCTGCACGCTCACCAACTAAAACTGCCTCAGCCATTTCAACGTTTGCTGCATAATCAGATTCAGTTGAAAATGCGATGTCATCTTCACCACTTGAAGCCAATACATGGAATTCATGTGAAGCTGAACCACCAATTGAACCTGTATCAGCTTGAACTGGGCGGAAGTCTAAACCTAAGCGAGTAAAAATACGGCTATAAGTGTCGTACATCACGTCATAAGTTTCTTGTAATGATTCTTGAGTTGCATGGAAAGAATAAGCATCTTTCATAATGAACTCGCGTGAACGCATTACACCAAAACGTGGACGAATTTCATCACGGAATTTGGTTTGAATTTGATAGAAATTTACAGGAAGTTGTTTATAACTTTTTAGCTCGTTACGTGCTAAATCGGTAATTACTTCTTCATGTGTAGGACCAAGCACAAACGGGTTGTCGTGACGATCTTTGAAGCGTAATAATTCAGGGCCGTATTGTTCATAACGACCTGATTCTTCCCACAAGCTTGCGGGTTGGGTCACGGGCATGAATACTTCCATAGCACCTGAACGATTCATTTCTTCACGAACAATAGCATCAACTTTTTTAAGCACACGTGTTCCCATCGGCAGCCATGTATATAAACCTGATGCCAATTTACGAATCATCCCCGCACGTAACATAAGCTGATGTGAAATCACTTCAGCATCGTTTGGGGTTTCTCTCAACGTTGCAAATAAAAAGCGGCTTGCGCGCATGGAAAAAGTCCTAAAAAAGTTAAGCGTTATAAAAACGCAGATTATACGATAGTCGCTGCATTATGACATGAATCGTCGAGTTTGACGCAGCAGAAAGTTTTTCAAGTCATCCAGATAAGTGAAAATGACGGGTACAACTACTAGTGTCAACAGGGTAGAGGTGATTACACCACCAATAACAGCATGAGCCATTGGTGCACTTTGCTCTCCACCTTCACCCAAGCCTAAAGCTAATGGAACCATACCCATGACCATCGCACTTGTGGTCATTAAGATTGGGCGTAAACGGGTTTTACCCGCTTGTAAAATAGCATCATAACGACTTTCCCCATGTTCCATGGACTTTTTAATAAAGTCGATAAGTAAAATCGCGTTTTTGGTTACCAGCCCCATGAGCATAATGATGCCAATAATCGAAAATAGATTTAGGGTACTTCTAAACAAGAAGAGGGCAAGAAATACCCCAATCAATGACAGCGGCAAAGATGCCATAATCGCAGCTGGGTGAATAAAACTATTAAACTGAGAACCCAAAACAATATAAATAAATACAATGGAAAGCGTAATAGCAGTTAATGCATAACCTGCAGACTCGGCCATGTCGGCATTAGCCCCTTGGGTATTGAAGGTATAACCAGCAGGCAACTTAAATGCTTTTTGCATTTTATCAATATCTTTCCCGATATCTCCACTTGGGCGTCCCGATGTATTAGCTTGAATGAGTACTTCACGTTCAAGATCGCGTCGATTAATTTGTGACGCGCCGAGTTTTTCCTCAGTTGTTGCTACTGCACTCAATGGAACTAATATTGGTTGTCCATTTGCACCAGTTTTGTTTGAGTTGAGATATATATTTTGAATGTCCTGAGGAAGCATGCGTTTGTCTTCATTTAACCGAATATTAACGTCATAGGTTTCGCCGTCACGATCTTCCCACGTTGTGACATTATCGCCTGCAATTAATGGACGGATTACATTGGCAACTTGGGAAACAGACAAGCCTAAGTCACTTGCCAGTATACGATTAATATGAACACCTAAAGTTGGTTTTAGCTCTTTTAAAGAGCTTTCTAAATCGACTACACCTTTAATTTTGCCCATTTCAGTCATAAACCGATTTGAAATTTTTTGCAGCTCATTCAGGTCAGTTCCCTTAATGGAAATCATGATAGGCTTTTGACCACCAGAAACTGAATCTTGAGCAGCAGCAACGGAAGTAACATGAATGCCCGCTACGGTTTGCAAACGATCACGGAACTCATTGTTGAGCGTTGCTAAGTCTGAACTACGTTCTTGTTTTGGTTTTAAAGTCACTCCTAAACCCGCATGGTTTTTCCCAGAGTTTATTGTGCTATTTACAACCCCGTAGGTAGAAACAACATCAGGGAATTGCCTAATAATTTGATCGACTTGATGTAGTTTGGCTTGGGTATATTCCAAAGAAGCATCGACGGGCGTCTCGAACTGAATACGAATTTCGCCTTTATCTGGGACTGGTACAAATTCGGTTCCAATAAGCTTCGATAAACCTAAGGCAGCGAATAGTGAAGCAATCGCAATAATGACTGTAATAAAACGAAAGTGCAGAGCAAGCTTCAACAACTTTTCATAAATATGGGTAAGGCCATCTAATAATTTAGAAATACGATTAAAAAAACGTTGTAGTCGACTTTCTTTTTTCTTTACCGGATCTTTCCAATGTGCTGAAAGCATTGGGTCGAGTGTAAAACTGATAAACATGGAAATAAGAACAGCTGTACTTACAGTTACCCCAAACTGGTAGAAGAAACGGCCAATTAAACCACCCATGAAGGCAACAGGTAAAAATACTGCCACAATGGTAAGTGTGGTTGCGAGTACGGCTAAACCAATTTCTTTGGTGCCATCTAAAGCCGCGGTGACATGGTCTTTGCCAAGCTCAGTATGTCTAACTATGTTTTCTCGAACTACAATCGCGTCATCAATTAACAGACCAATACTCAGTGACAGGGCTAACAGCGTCATCATGTTAATACTAAACCCAAAAGCCCAAATGAAGGTTAATGTTCCAAGCAGGGTAATCGGTAAAGTTAAACCTGTAATGACGGTAGAACGGAAAGAACCTAAAAAGAGTAAAACAATTAAAACTGCTAAGCCTGCCCCTTCAAGAATGGTACGAACTACATCTTTAATTGAAGCGCGAATACCTTTGGAGCTGTCTGCCACGACTTTATAATTTAAACCCGCAGGCATTTGAGTTTTTAGCTTCTCTAACGTTTGGTAAGTTTTATCGACGACTTGAATTACATTAGCATCGGAACTTTTTAAAATATCGATAGAGACAGCCGTTCTTCCATTATAAAAAGCACTAGATTGCAGTTCGGCTTGAGTATCTTCAACAGTTGCTACTTGTTTTAAAAAAATAGGGGAACCATTTTTATTGGCAATAACCAAATCACCAAAACCAAAAGGATGAATAACTTTTGATTGAATCTGTACAACGAGTTCAGAATTCTTTTGCTGTAAAGTTCCCGCAGGGACTTCTATGTTTTCATTTTTTAGCGTGTTAATAACCTGATCAATACCAATACCGTAGCTTTGCAATTGTTCAGGATGGATTTTTATACGGATTTGACGTTTAGCATCACCAAGTAGATTGACATTACCTACACCAGAAACGGTTTTAAGCTGAGGCACAATTTTTTTATCTACATACGAACTTAATTGAGCCAAGCTCATCGTATTCGACTCAAACACCACCGACATAATTGGGCTAGATGAAGGATCGTAGCGTTGCACAATCGGCGTATCAATCTCATCACGAAATTGAGCGATAACAGGAGCAATTTTGTCGCGCACATCTTGTGCTGCAATTGCAGAAGAGGTATCAAGATTAAACTCGGCAATCACCATCGAAGACCCTTCACTTGAACGTGAAGTAATTTGTTTAATGCCTGAAATCGTGTTGATTTGGTCTTCGAGTTTTTTGGTAATATCTGACTCAACCGCTTCAGGTGAGGCACCAGCATATTGCGTGGTAACGACTACGAATGGGAAATCTACATTAGGAAACTCTTCAACCGTCATGCGTTTCCAAGAGGCTAACCCGAGTACCATTAAGCACAGCATCATCATAATGGTAAAAACGGGGTACTTCACACTGATTCGGGTAAACCACATAAGCTATTTGCTACCTTATTTATTTTTTTCGGCCGTAAGCGTTACTTTTTTATTGATATCAGAATCTTCAAACTGGATACGACTTACCTGATCTGTACTTTGTAAACCTTGTACCAAAGCAATATTTTCATTGTAACGTTGCTCAATTACCCGAATCTTGACCTTTTGAATAGTCTGACTGCGTATTACCCATACGAAAGGATCTTGTTGCAGGTTTTGAATACTATCTAAAGGAATGGTTTGTCCTTGATTGCGATCATTTTGCAAAATAATGCCATTAATAAATGCGCCGATACTGAGTGAATCAATTGCTTCTTTAGGGCTTGCAAAGAATTCAATTTGTCGACTATCTTGGTCCGCTACAGGTGAGACCCGAGTCAGTATGGCATGTAATTGTTTTGAATTACCCTGAATCTGATATTGAATAGAGCTACCGACTTTTAGTGCAGATTGTTGCTCAATAGGCAACTTTGCTTGTATTTCTAATTGATCAGGATTAACGATTTCAAATAGAGTTTGCCCAACCGATACAGTTTGTCCCGGTTCAACTTGTCGTTTAGTAATAACACCTGAAATAGGGCTCGTAATAATGCCATCTCGGTTAGCTTTTTTAGCAATATCAACATTCGCTTGCTGGGCTCTAACACTTTCAAGTTGACCCTTATAATCTACTTGACTCTGTTCAAACTCTACACGGGCAATAAAGCCTTGATTGAGTAATCTTTGTTTTCGATTCATCAAATTACGTGCAAGCTCTGCTTGTGCCTGAGCAGAAGCAAGATTAGCCTCAGCTTGAGCTAAACGTGCAGCATTATCTTGATTATTTAATCTGACTAATACTTGGCCTTTTTGTACTTTTTGACCTACATTTGCATTAACGGATGTTGCTGTCGCACTGACTTGAGCTTGAATAGAACTTTGTTGTACTGCACGAATAGTTCCTGTAAAAGAGGTCTGAGTAGCTACAGAGCCTTCTTTTACAGTAATTAAATCTTGAGGAATAAGTTCAATTTTTTTTGGTTCAGATGCTGTTGTTTTTGGTGCGTCTTGCTGATGACATGCAGCTAAAATCAAACTCAGGCTAATTAAGCTTAATTTAAAAAAAGTAGAAGGGGTAAGATGCGTTGTGCGCATACAGCATCATCCTGTAGTTCAAATTTTATTTTGCCCCTATTCTTGATAAAGCTGTGCGCTTATTCAAGCTTTTTTAAACGTTCGATAATATTTTCATACTCATTGTTGGTGTGATTATAATTTTTTGAAAGTAATTCAAGTGTTTGTTTAACCTTGAGAATATTGGTTAGATTGTTTTCAATCAATGCTTTAAGCCTCTCAGGAACTTTTTCACCTTTACGAAAATATTCCATTTCCTGACGTTTAAATAAAATTTTATCTTGTTGCAAATGGTTGAGTTGTTCTTGCTGATAGTTCATTTGTTTTTTTATTGCCAATAGAGCTTGGTCCCTTTTAATTACAGCAGTTTTACTATTGCTATATGCCTTTTTTAATTTGTTATCTTCTTCTCTGTATCGGGCTGATAATGCGCGTTGTGATGATTGATTTAAATCGGTCTCTGAATTGTAGGGGGGATTTCTTTTTATGACCTGCATATTTTGGTCGAGTGCTTCATAACCATGACGGATATGTGCAGGAGTTACGGATGTACTGATATTAGCAATCCCATGTTGGTCATAATAGCGATACCAAACAGCTTTAGGGGCATCATTTGCGGCAAATGTTGGGGAAGATAAAAACAGTGCTCCACAAGAAGCAATGCCTATAAATACAGACAAGCAGTTCCTATAAAAGGCGTATTTCACCCGCTTATTCATAAAATTCCCCAAAAAAGAAAGCTAAGCCACTAAAAAAAATGATAATTTTTTTGAAAGTGTGATGAGGTTAAAAGTTATTGTTTATAAATGAGAAAGTAGACAAAAACCTTTCATTGAAAATAGAAGTATAGATATGTTAAAAATGCGTATAAATCTGTAAAAACAAATTTAAGTTAAATTGCATTTATATTTTATGTTATGGGGATGGAAGATTAAATGGAAGATGCGTTCCAAAATCTGAAAGTAATGGTTATTGATGACTCAAAAACTATTCGCCGTACAGCAGAAACATTATTGCAACGAGAAGGTTGTGAAGTGATTACTGCTGTCGATGGATTTGAAGCTTTATCTAAAATTGCTGAAGCGAATCCAGATATCGTTTTTGTAGATATCATGATGCCTCGTTTAGACGGTTATCAAACTTGTGCTCTGATTAAGAACTCTCAAAATTATCAGAACATTCCCGTTATCATGCTCTCAAGTAAAGATGGTCTATTTGATCAGGCAAAAGGGCGTGTGGTAGGTTCAGATGAATACTTGACGAAACCATTTAGCAAAGATGAATTGCTAAATGCGATTCGTAATCATGTAAGTTCATAATTAAGTAATTTAAGGGCAAAGAAATGGCACGTATTCTTATTGTTGATGACTCACCAACAGAAACTTATCGTTTTAGAGAGATCTTAACCAAGCATGGTTATGATGTACTTGAAGCATCTAATGGTGCGGATGGTGTAACTTTGGCAAAAGCAGAACAGCCTGATTTAGTGTTAATGGATGTTGTAATGCCTGGTGTAAATGGCTTTCAAGCAACACGTCAGATTACTCGTGATGAAGACACTAAGCATATTCCAGTTGTTATTGTGAGTACTAAAGATCAGGCAACTGACCGAGTATGGGGCAAACGTCAAGGCGCGCTTGATTACTTAATTAAGCCGATTGAAGAAAAGCAATTGATTGATGTAATTAAACAATTTCTAAATTAACTCATCCATTCATAAAAACATAAACGGCGGGTCTAAGCCCGTCTTATAGGATCGAGTATGGCCGCGAACGGATTTATCGAGTTACTTCGTTTATCTAAACGAGGTAATAAGAATTACGCTTCAGTCCAAAATGAAGCAGAGCGATGGTCAGGAATTGCTTTTGAAATGAGAGGGCAATACTTCGTCGCACCACTTGGGGAAGTGTCAGAAGTTATCTATCCACCAAAATATACACCTGTTCCAAATACCCAAAGCTGGGTAAAAGGATTGGCAAACATTCGGGGAAGGTTACTTTCGGTTTCAGACTTGGCACATTTTATTTCAGGGCAACGAAGTGCATTTTCGGCTGCCCAAAAAGTGTTATGTATTAGCCATCAAGATCAGTATGTGGGGCTGGTTGTTGATCAGGTTTTGGGGATCCAACACTTTAATAAAAAAAGCTTTTTTTCTCAAAGTTTAAACTTGGAGGAAAATTTAAAAGAATATTGTCAGGGGTATTTTCACCAGCATAATCAGCACTGGCACGTCTTTTTATTTAGTCGACTATTGCAAAACCCACATTACATGAATGCATCGACAAAATTTATAAACTAATTTTTATGCTGTTAATAAACAGTATATTTTTCTGGGGAGAAGCTGTATGGGCTTTAAACTTAAAAAGAAAAGTGGCAATCGTAGTGTAAACGAAAAATCGAATGTCAACTTTGTTGCGAAAATCCAGTCACAAATTGAGCAATATGCCAGTTTATTTGGGGAAAGTAAAAAGTCCAAGCCTATCCTTTATGTAGCATCTGTATGTTTAGTAGTAGCTTCAACTTCGCTTGCTTATTTATTCTATAGTGTACCTCGCCATAACGAATTAACACGTAGTATGGGTGAGCTGCGCTTATTATCACAAACCATTTCTAGACAGGCTACGGAAGCAACAGCTTCTGGATCACCTGAAGCGATGAAAGAGTTGATTGCATCGCGTCAACTTTTTGCCAAAAATATAAAAAATGTCGAAAATATTTATGGTACATCTTCAAAAGAATACAAAAAAGTAGCTGGCTTGTGGAAATCTTTGGCTTATGACATTGACTTAATTTCATCGCAACAGAACGTAATTAACCAGTTATATAATATGAATATCTCGATTAGTGACTCTATTCCTGAGATTCAAGCTGAATATAACTTGATGGTTGATAAGATGGTTCGTGAAAAAGTATCAAGTAATCAGGTCGTGGTTGCTAAAAACCAGGTATTTATTGCGGAACGTATTCTACGATCTATTAACTCCGTTTTCGTTGGTACAGAGAACTCTGAGAACTCAGCGCATGACTTTAGTGTCGATATCGAGACTTTTGGTGTGTACTTAGATGCGCAGCTAAACGGAAATACTGAATTAGGCGTAGCTAAAGTTGATTCTCCTGAAGTGCGTGAATCTTTGGAAGGTATTAAAAATGAGTACGATAAAGTTTTAAAATCTGCCGCGACATCAGTTCTTAAACATACCAACCAGATCGTAAACGTTCGTCAATCATCTAGTGAGATCTTCTCTCAATCTGATGCAATGTTAAATGCATTAGGTGATCTTTCAGATCAAACACAATACGGTTGGCAGGCTTTTGCATTAGTTGCATTGCTTACATTATCGCTTCTTGGCTTAATTGGTTCTGTCTTAAAACTTTTATCACTTCGTAGTAAAGCAGATAAGCAGCGTGTAGCGACATTACAAGAAGAATATGATCGTAACCAGAATGCGATTTTACGTTTACTCGATGAAATTGCCGATCTTGCAGATGGTGACTTGCGTTCATATGCAACGGTATCTGAAGACTTTACTGGTGCGATTGCCGACTCGATTAACTTTGCGATTGACCAATTACGTGACCTCGTATCTCGAATTCACGAAACTTCTCAAGAAGTTGCTCGTTATACACAAGATACTCAGAGCATTACTAACCAGTTAGCAGAAGCATCTGAGCACCAAGCACAAGAAATTGCGGGTGCATCAACTGCAATGAACGAAATGGCATTGTCTATTGACCAAGTATCTGCCAACGCTTCTGAATCTGCCAATGTAGCACAACGTTCGGTATCTATTGCCTCTAATGGTGCACAAGTCGTAAACCGTTCTATTGAGGGTATGGATACCATTCGTGAACAGATTCAGGAAACTTCAAAACGTATTAAACGTTTGGGTGAGTCTTCACAAGAAATTGGTAACATCGTATCGCTTATTAACGATATTGCAGACCAAACAAACATTCTTGCATTAAATGCAGCAATTCAAGCATCTATGGCTGGTGAAGCAGGTCGTGGTTTCGCCGTGGTTGCCGATGAAGTCCAACGTCTTGCAGAACGTTCTGCTTCAGCAACTAAACAGATTGAAACGCTTGTTAAAACGATTCAAACGGATACCAACGAAGCCGTAATCTCGATGGAACAAACGACAACTGAGGTTGTTCGTGGTGCTAACTTGGCGAAAGATGCGGGTATTGCACTTGATGAAATCCAAAAAGTATCGGGTGACTTGGCAAACTTAATTGCGAGCATTTCTGATGCTGCAAAACTTCAGTCAGCATCTGCGAGTCATATTGCTGCAACCATGACAGTCGTACAAGAAATTACTTCACAAACAACAACAGCAACCTTCGATACTGCTCGTTCTGTATCTGAATTGGCAAACATGTCGGAGTCATTACGTGAGTCAGTAACGGACTTTAAATTACCTGACTAAATTGGGGGATGAGAATAGCTATTCTTATAATAGCTATTCTTTTAAAAGTATGAGCAGCGCCAGACAAATATTGGGGAAATAGCTATTTTTCTGGTGTTGACTCTGTAGTTTTCCCCACTCAGGGGGTAAGCAAAAGAAGCCTTTGCTATGAAAGAAATATTAAAAACTTTAACTGAAGCAATGACTCTACCTGAAGATAGCTATTCTGAACAAGATGCTGAGTTTCTTGAGATTTTTGTCGAAGAAATTGATGAAATTTTTGTTGATTTGCAGCCATTGTTGAATGAATGGATGCAGTCTGCAAATACTGCTACGCTCACTGAAATTCGCCGCCATTTTCATACCTTAAAAGGTTCGGGGAGAATGATTGGTGCTAAATCTTCGGCCGAGCTTGCTTGGACAGTTGAAGATACGCTCAATCGAGTAATCAATCAAAGCCTTAAGCTGACTCCAGCTATTCAAGGCTATGTTCAGTTAGTGTTTAAGTTCTATTTCCTTAAATTAGTAGATAACTTTAAGCAAAAACGAGCACATGCAGTAGATTTTAGACCGCTTATTTTATTAGGCCAACAACTACAACAACAGCAAAGTTTAGAACCTGCTTTAGAAGAACTTTTACAACTTTCAAATACGCTTACTGCCGAAACAATCACTGGGCTTGAGCTAGACTATATTGAGCAAGATTCATTGGCTGAGCCAATTGTTGAAGATGTACATACTGAAATTGAAATAAATCTAAATGAAACTTTAGCCTTGTTTATGGAAGAGGCGGAAGAGCATTTATCGACAATTAATCAGTTCTTAAATCAAGAACTACATCAGTATGATAGCTACAATGCTTTAATACGTGCTCTACATACTTTGCGTGGCAGTTCTGCAATGGCGCAGGTCGAAACAATTTTTGAAGCCAGTACTAAAGTTGAGCACTTATTTAAAATCTTATTGCAAGAGGAGCTTTCTTCTAATTCAGATGAGATTTTATTATTACAAGAATATCGTGAGTTTATTGGCGAGAGCTTAGAACTGCTATCTAGCAATAGTTCAAGTGAACAGCTTGAAGCGAGATTGGCGCAGTTTAATCAGTCATGGGATGTCTACGTGGAGCAACATGGTGATCGAACTGATCCATTAATGCCTTCACATGGTTTGGTGTCGCAATTATTGCTGCTAGATGTTTCTGAGTTACTAGATGCAGAATTAGATTTTGAGAAAGGAATTCGTAACGAGTTTCCTGGTTATCTTGAACGTCTAAGTGAACAGGCTGATCTGTTGCTACAGCATACTCACTCTCAAGCAATGCTTGGTTTGCATGAATATACGAGCCAATTGAAAGACAGCTATAATGTATTGCTTGATAAACCTGTCTTGTTGCAATCAGACTATATTTTTGAAATTTATCAGAAAGCACATCAACAGCTTATTCAATTGTTCGATGCCTTGGCTGCTGGTCAGCGAGTCGGTATTGTTAAGCAACATCAAAGTATTCTAGAAGAATTAAAACTTTATACGTTACATACGCCGAGCATTCAAAACGATCTGTCTCAGCAAGATTCTACTTTTGATGAGTCACTATTCAGTATTGAATTAGAGACAGAAGTTCCAGAGGTTGTTACGGTAGAGAGTCTCTCAGACTCTGCTGACTGGACTGTATTAAGCCAGAGTGTACAGCAAGATCGCCAGTATATTTCTTCTACACAGGTAAATCGAAACTTTGATGCTGACCTTTTAGATATCTTTCTTGAAGAAGCTGATGAGCTACTTGAGGGAATTGATACCGATCTCAATATTTGGGTAGGTGAGCAAGAAAACTTTGCAGCCCTGAATAATCTGATGCGCTATTTGCATACCTTGAAAGGGGGAGCAAATATGGTTCAGGCAACTTATATCGGTTCGATTACCCATGAATTAGAAAGTATATATGAGCGTTTAATTCAAAAGCAGTTAGTTGCAACCTCACCTTTAATTGATTTTATTCGTTTGATTCAAGATGACTTGGCCGATCGTCTACAAATCATGCGTGAAAAACAGCTAGATTATGCGGCTCCTTACACCATTAACGCGTTAAAACAAGCGGGTAAAAACTCTAACTTCCAACCTGTGCCTGAGATTGAAGTATTTGATACTGAAAGTGAGATATTCTCTGAACAAGAGGTGGTGTCTCAAGTATTAATAAATGAGGTACCAGCGGAAACAGAAACTGTTGTTGAAGAATTAGAAGCTCATCACGATCAAGTATTTGATACCGTTGTTACTGAATTGGCTACGCCAGTTGAAGTAATAACATCAGTTGAATCCTCGCAAGAGAATGAAGCTGTAGTTGACGAAGAAGATATTACCGTTGTTGTTGAGCAGACATTCCTAGAAGAAGCTGCTGAATTGCTAGAAATGGCTGATGTGCTATTGAAACAATGGTTTGATCAGCGTACGAACCGTAGTATCTTACTTCAGTTACAAAGAGCCGTGCACAGTTTGAAGGGTGGTGCACGCATGGTCGGTTTAGAGACCGTATATGCAATTGCTTATCAACTGGAAAATACTTTTGAACAGTTTGCACTGCATCACTTCAACTCGAATATTTATGACCATCTGCTCGAAAGTGCAATTGCATGGCTAAAAGATGCAATTTTCAAGCATAACTACCAGCATTTCGATGGACTACAACAAAGTTTAGAAAATATTCAATTCTTTGAAACGAATATCCAAATTCCAGCGAAGTTAACGAAAGCTGATTTGTTTAGCTCAGAACCTGTGATGACCTTTATACAAGGTGATGGTACCGAACCACCACCAATGATGGGAGTATGGGAGCAAACAGAACGTCTGGATCAAAATAATGAAATGATCCGAGTTTCAGCAGACTTAATCGAGAAGATGATTGATTTATCTGGTGAAAATTCGATTAACCGTTCGCGAATTGAAATGGATCTAAGTCAGTTTGGTCATACATTGGTTGAAATGGAATTGGCTATTCAACGACTTGCCGATCAGTTACGTCGAATGGAAGGCGAATTAGAAACACAAATTATTGCCAAACATGGTATTGAGCATTCTCGTTATACCGACTTTGACCCTTTAGAGATGGACCAATATTCATCTTTAAATCAGTTATCGAAATCTCTTGCTGAATCTGCATCGGACTTAGTCGACTTTAAAAATACGTTGTCTCACAAGATCAGAGATACAGAAAGTCTGCTTTTACAACAGTCACGAATTCAGGCCGAAATTCAAGAAGGTTTGATGCGAACACGATTAGTTCCTTTTTCACGGTTACTACCGCGTTTACAGCGAATTGTTCGTCAGACCTCTACTGCGTTGAACAGACCTGCTGAGCTTTTTGTAAATAATACTGAAGGTGAACTAGACCGTAATATTTTAGAGCGTTTAGTAACACCGCTTGAGCATATGCTCAGAAACGCAATTGACCATGGCTTAGAAGACAGAACACAACGTCAGCAAGCTAATAAACCTGAAGCTGGGCGTATTGAACTTAATATTCAACGTCAAGGTACAGATGTGGTCGTTGTCTTTAGTGATGATGGACAGGGTATTGATGTAGAAAAAGTGCGTCAAAAAGCACTGCTTGCGGGTCTGATCAAACCGGAACAGCACTTGGAACACCAAGATATTTTACAACTGATTTTCCATCCAGGTTTAAGTACCGCAGATCAGATCACTCAAATCTCTGGGCGTGGTGTTGGACTCGATGTTGTACAAAGCGACATTAAGGCTCTAGGTGGACATGTTAGCGTAGACTCTGTTTACGGTAAGGGAACGACATTTACTATTCGTGTACCGACTACGGTAGCTGTAAGTGATGCCTTAATGGTGAAAGTGGCAGATCAGCAATTTGCGATTCCACTTGCTCAAATCGATCGAATTGTTCGAGTTTCACCAGCTTCTTTAGAACAGTATTTTGAAAGCCCTAAAGAACTATTCGAGTATGAAAATAAACGTTATCCATTACGTTATCTTTCAGAATTTGTGGGTAATCAACCAATACCACGTCTAAATGGCATGATGTATTCATTACCTGTCTTAATGATTAAAGCCAACAATGGCCAAACTGTGGCTTTACTTGTTGACCAGTTAATTGGTTCTCGAGCACAAATTGTAGTGAAACCAATTGGCCAACAGTTCGCTAGCATTGGGGCAATTGCAGGTGCGACTATTTTAGGTGATGGACAAGTTTGCTTAATTTTAGACGGACAAAATATTGCGCGACAAATTCAGTCTACTCCGCGTCATAAACAGCTTGGTGAAGCAGTATATAGACAACGAGAATCTGACGAGCGCCGTCTCGTTATGATTGTCGATGACTCGGTAACTGTACGTAAGGTAACGTCTCGATTACTTGAACGCCAAGGCTACGATGTTGTTACGGCCAAAGATGGTGTGGATGCCATAGAGCAGCTAGAAAACATCAAGCCAGATCTAATGCTGCTTGATATTGAAATGCCGCGTATGGATGGTTTCGAAGTACTGAATCTTGTACGACATCATGATATGCATCAATACATGCCAATTATTATGATTACGTCTCGAACAGGTGAAAAACATCGAGAACGAGCATTCTCATTAGGTGTAAGTCAATATATGGGTAAACCTTTCCAAGAGGAAGAATTACTAGAGAATATCGATGCTTTACTTGTAGCGTTTGAAAGTGAGGTCAAATCATGAAAGGTAGTGTAAATACATCTCTGATCGGTAATATGGACCAACAAGAGCTACAGCATCTTATTACGGTTTCAACTGGTTTTATTGATGCCTATATCATTGAATGTAATGATCAGGTACCTATGCTGTTGCCACAAAATATTGTCTTATCGGCCATGGACGTAAGAAATGGCGTAAAACATATTGAGTGGCATGATGTAAAGCTACCTATCTACTCAGTTCATAACACAACTGATCAATATGCTGTAGCCTTGGTAATTGAAGGGGAAGATATCAGCCAACGGTTTGCATTAATGTGCAAAACTATGCCGCTTTCTGTTCGTTTACGTATTTCTGAAATTGTCGATGAAATAGATGAACACCAAGAAGCTGAACAGCATCCAACAGTATTTAAATATGTACGAATGCAAGATCGATGCTACCATATACCGAACCTAGAATATATTGAAAAAACTTTAGGTTTATAAAGTAAAAAGGAACTCGAATGAGTTCCTTTTTTTATGATGACTCAATTATTTTGTAATTTCATAAAATACAGCTAAAGATTTTAAACTTTAACTAACTTTACAAATAAGTGATGAATGTAAAAAATAAGCTAAATCAATTGCATGAATGACTATGGATATTGCTGCAATTAAAACCTTCATACAAAAAAATAAAGTACGACATCTATCAAATAA
Organism: Rhizophagus prolifer; assembly: GCA_019425655.1. Taxonomy (NCBI): domain Eukaryota; kingdom Fungi; phylum Glomeromycota; class Glomeromycetes; order Glomerales; family Glomeraceae; genus Rhizophagus; species Rhizophagus prolifer. The sequence goes on along the minus strand of NQWY01033937.1, from coordinate 2,493 downwards.
GGTTCTACATACTCATCCTTCACCTAAAATGTGGAAAACAGATTTAAATGAAGAAGAAAATAATCACTTACTACTGCGTACAGATGCTCAATATAAGTCCATAAACTTATACTTAGGTATTCCATATTGTATTCCTACTGATCCTCCTCATTGTGGATTTTGTCTTTTCCCTACACAAGATTATAAAGGTAAGAGGGAGATGGATAATTATCTGGATTTTTTAAGCAAGGAAGCACATTTATATAAAGAGTTTTATCAGGGAGCTAAGCTTGAAAGTTTATATGTAGGAGGAGGCACACCTAATTTACTTCAGCCTAATGATTATATGAAATTGACTAAGGTTGTATCTTCTATTTTTCCCGATGCTGGTATATCTAGCCCTATAGAAATGACATTAGAAGGTATCCCTCAACTTTTCAATGAAGATAAAATAAGAGCAATTAAGGATGCTGGTTTTAATCGTGTCAGTATGGGAGTGCAACAGGTTAATGATGAACTAATTGCTACAAGTGGCCGCAAACAAACAAGAAAGCAGGTTTTTGATGCAATTGAGCTATTTCATAAATATTCTTTATCTTGTAACGTCGATTTGATTTATGGTTGGCCAAATCAAACAGTTGAAGCAATGTTAGGAGACTTGGAAAGTATTGTTCAATCAGGAATAAAACATATTACTCACTATGAGCTTAATATCGCTGGCCGTTCTGACTTTGCGACAAAACAAAAGCAAAATACGCCATCTATTGAGAAGAAAATTGAAATGTATAACATTGCAAAACAATTTTTAATTAGTAGAGGCTATAAACAAAAGACGGTATATGATTGGGAAAAAGAAGATAATAACCTATTAATTTCAGAGAAATATTTATATGAAGATAACCTTAGAGACTGCTTAGATACCAATGGGCAAAGTAAAATGACCACAATGAGTGGGATAGGTTATGCAGCCGTTAATATGAGATTGCAACCAAACTCATCAAGCATTAAATCTGTCTCTGCAATGAACCATCGAAATCTAACCGAATACTACAATGCAATATCTTTGAATAAACTTCCTGTTGAATGCATGTTTATTCATGATACAGAAGATGTGAAGTTAATTTGGATATTTCAAGCATTGCAAGAAATGAAAATTAGCACTAAAAAGTACGAGAAAATTTTTAACAGTGATATTAAACTTGATTATAAGCTTATTTGGGATGCATTAGTTGAAGAAGGCTGGGTAGAGTACGGTGATGAATATATTAAACTAATTAATGAGGGTGAGTTTTATACTCCGCTTATTCAGTCATTATTAAGTCAACCGAGAATAAAATCATTGCAACAGTAGAAAAATAAATGTCATCAAATTTAAAAAATTATATACACTAATTTATTTAGTGTTTTTTGCATTTCTGCTATTTATATTTCCTATCTATTTTATCTTTGCTATTGTTGGTCAAAACTTCTCTTTCTCTTTCTTAATTTTTTAAGTTCAGATTTATTACTTTAAATTGTAATTACTCTCTCGTTTAATGAAAGCTGCCATACCGTAAAGCAATAGCAGCTTTCTGAACCAAGATTAATACTCGTTTAGAATCCAGCCACTCGCGTACGCAAAGTATTCACGCAGCCAAGCGTTATAGCGACTGACTAAAGGAGTTTCGGCAGCAACTGTATAAATATGGGTATAGCCTTGTTTCTTTGCAATAGCTGCAGCTCTTGGGGTATGAAAGTCACTTGTAACAATTGCAATAGGTTGATCAATACTAATATGAGCTTGCTCAAGTAATCGTTTACTGTTTTTAAGGTTAAGTTCTGTACTTGTACTTTTGTCCTCAAGAATCATTCTTTCTTTGGCAATGTGAAAGTGCTGTTCAAGGTAACGAGACATAACTAATGCTTCGGATTCTTTCTCTGAAAAGTCTAAACCACCTGTTAAAACAACTTTTGCGTGAGGTTGTGAAAGGGTAACTGGAGCTGCTGTATCGAGGCGTTTTGCAAGAATGGCTGAAGGCTGTCCATTTTCGACACCACTACCTAAAACAATGATTGCTTTCACCGCGGGAATATTTTGGCCTGTATCTTTATTATCTTTAATAAAACTAAAAAAATAGCCTAAGCCAATCAACCAGATCCAGAAACATAACCATCCGAAACGCCAAACTGAATGCAGGCGATAGTGATAAAAGAAAAAACGTTCCAGATGATAATAAAATAATGCATAGAGGCAAAAAAATGCTCCTAATATTAAAGGAACAATTGTGCCTACATGAATTTTATTTAGGAAAGCTAGAAATAAGCCGTCTAAAAATAAAATTGAACCAATGATGGCCAAGAAAATCCGAATCCACTTACTGACTTGCATTGTGTTTAGAGTTGCAATTTAAATTGCAGACAGTGTATGCAAAATCATTCTGAATTCAATGCTGATTGCAATAAAAAGCCGAGTAAAGCATTTTAGCTATTACTCGGCTTTATTATTTATCAATATTTAATAAACATCGCGATGAT